>JABFFC010000828.1:0-29938 GCA_013623535.1 Fusarium penzigii
CTGGATGTGCGCGGAATCAGCGATGAACCAAAAGTCTTGGAGGTGGACTTTGGCCTGGATGACGTTGGTGTAACGGGGCTGGTGGGATTCGAGGTCGTAGGGTCAGAATTCCCCTCCCTGGTCCGCTTTTTCTTGAGGAACCCCAGTGAAGGCATAGGGCAGGAAGTATTGGGTGACAGGGGGTGGTTGGGGAGGAAGGGGGGGAGGCGGATTAGAGAGAAGCTGGCTGAAGGAGAGACAGGAAAGAGCAGGAGGAAAGAATAAGGTAAGGGAGGGAAAGAGGAAGATGCAATAGGAAAGAGGAGGAGGGTAAGATCCGATCAGAAAAGCTTGAGAGAGAATTGAGGAACAGAGGCAGAGACAAAGACAAAGACAGAAACAGAGATCTGTAGCCAAAGCAAAAGCTGGAAGCGGGGAGGAAGAGGAGTAAGGTTAGAGATGGGTTGAATTTGAGGAATGGCTTGAGTATGATGGCGAATGGCAAGTGAGACCCGAGTTCTGCGTTGGATTGCAGATCACGCCGTCTGTGCGTGTTGTGTCCAAAGCTGCTGAGTTTCGAAGTGAGGTAAGGGAAGCTTGCAAGAAATGGGAACTAGCTGTGTGTTCCTTTGACGGCGATTGTGAGTAATTGGATGTGGTCTACCTAGACGATAATCATTTGGAAAGCTAGAGCCAAAGAGCAACACGGACGTAGGTATGGAGGAGCAGGTTACAATAGGTAGGTAAGTAGGGTTTTGTTGTAGATGGAGAGAATGAGAGCGAGATCAGGATGAGCAAACAAACATGTAGCTCCCCTAAAATGCAAGGATTCCTACAGGAGAGCTGTCAACTACGTACGTAGGTCCAGCACTTGATGTACTGTGGGAAGCGTCACAGAGATCAAGTGGAGGTGGGGAAAATCTTGTCTTTTCGGGACTTGGAACAGCAAACCTTGGTTAAGCCTGTCTTCATCCAGCTGATCCTATCCCTCTCCATTGGCTATGGCTGTCGAGATTTCGATTGGCGAGTGATTGAGTATTCGCTTCAATTTATTTCCCTTTTATCCAAAATTAACATGTTTCCTTTCCGGCTCCTACTCCTACTCCTACCATTGATTAGCTACTTGTCTGTAGACCTGATTAACTTTTTTTTCCCATTTCTTTGTTACATCAACTGAGCATTTTGCGGGGCGGGGGGAGGCTAGGTTGAGCTAGGCAAGGTAGCTCGGCTAGTGCAGTGAGAGAATAAAGGGTAAGCTGTCTATTTCAGCTTCAACTTTTAGCTTGTTTGATATGTGCACCATTAAGCAAGTGATGTAGCATTTAGGATGCAGGGAGAAAAACAAGTGAACGGTTTTGGATTGATTGCGATCTGAGGGACAATTCCAATCACGAGGAGAACTCTTGTTCTCTAGGCAAACATGCTGAATTATTGATTCGAATTGAGCAACACGAACAGCTGTTGCAATTTGCCAATGGCCAAGGTCTTCCTCGCCGGGCAACAAGCAGAACATGCCCCTCTTTTATGACGGGATAGACGAGAGCTTCTGGGCCGATGATACAATGGACATTCTGCCCTCATCAACAGAGTAATAAACGACAAGAAATCGCGAACAACCACCAACAATCACAGGCAATCCTGGCCTCACTTTTAGTACTGCAAATCCGCTATCTACCTTCCCAGTAAATAAAGTAAGTAGGGTCAAGTGTAAATTGAATTATGGATCGAGCCTGGAGTTTCAATGGATTGGATTCAAGGGGGGATAGAGTTCGTACCAACAACTGTGAGGGAAGTTCATCGTCTACCTACAGAAGACAACCTATGAGAATAACTTCATTTCACTCAAGAATTAACCGAATACCTGATACGCAAAGCTCATCTTCAGACCATCCACCCAAGCAATAGAGCTGACCGCATGCAGTTGAATCCCCAGCACGCAAACATCTACGAACATCCCATCCTCCAGGAATGCGACTAAGTTGGATTTACCCTGCAGCGACCGTTTGCGGTTGAGACTGCTATAACATCCGGTTGCAGTCAACTTACAAAGACGGGTATCTTGGAATTAGGTTGACCATGCAATTCTTATGCTTATCATTTGAATAGCCTTTGATCGGGATTATGCATGCGAGTCAAATCCTGTGCGTTAGTTAACATGGCGATGATACTGTTTAACACATCTACACGTGACACGCTAACATTCTCAGTTCGACTTGCTCTCCCCAGACACACTCAATCAAGCACAGGTTACATAGGAAAACCAGTCATGTTCCATATCGTTCTGCTTTTAAGTTGCAAGATCTCTTATGTCACAAGCTCCTAACAGGCTACACCCCTCTCAACCACCCTGTTTAGCCAGTTACATAAAAGCAATTAACCAGACCTACGAAGAAAAAAAAAAGAAAACATATATGAAGCCGTCCCATGCGAAGGCGTGTCTGTCTTACATCCCGTTCACGCGTTTTCTGTCTCGCTCATCTCATTTCTTTGATTTAAACCAACGCACCCCTCTCCTCACCCACTCCACACGAACCACAATCCTCGCCATTTAAAATCGGTGAGACTTGCTCTTTGCCCGCCAGGCAGTGAAACCCACGTAGGCGCCACCAGCGACAATGACGAAGAGGATGATCTTGGTGAAGAACCAAGTCCAGCTGCCGCCCTCCTTGTTGTTGTTGTTGTTGTTGACATTCTTGGTGGTCTTGCGGTTCTTGTTCTTGCTGCTTGATGCGCGGTTGCCGCTGTTGCTGCCAGGCTGGGTGTACAAGTTCTTGGCCTGCACGGAGATAATGTCGTGGTTATCGCTCAGCTGGCCAGTCTCGGCAGTGAAGCCGACGTAGGCAATGTTGGGGACGGCTGGGGGATCCTCAAGCTGGAAGCAAGTCTGCCATTCGTCCTCCTTCTTGTACTGAAGCTCAAGCTTGAGCTGCTTATCCTGGAAGTAAGTGAGGCGCAACTTGGTAGGGATGTTGGCGTTTCGGATACCGCGCGCAGAGCAGCCGGCCAGCTCCTGGTTCTTGCCGTCGTTGTCCTTCTGGTACGAGGTCTGGCCATCGCCAAACATAGCCATGACATAGGGGAACACAACGCCAGGGCGGTTGTTCTTGTAAGTGTCGATGAAGATACCGAGACCCTCAAACTTGTCGGGTCCACCAAAGACTGGTCCTGGCTGCGCTCGCTGGCGCGTGATCCACATGGCGAGGCCGTCACCATATAGCTGGTTCTTGCCAGAGATCTTGAACTCGACCTCAACCTGCCAGTTGGTCGCTGTCAAGGGGACTCGGGAGTACATCCATCCAGCCTGCGAAGGGCGGTCCGAGGTCAGTCGAATGTACCTGTAATCGTGTCAATCATTGTATGTCTCGGCGTCCGCAAAATGCGCGAGAGGGTAGCATACGAGTCCGTTCGGATGATGGTGTCTCCGCCAAAGTCGTACCAGCGACTTTGCATGTCCGAGTCGAGATAGGGCTATTTGGGGGCTGCATTAGTCAAGTGTCCTCTCAGATGCATGTTTGGAGGCGAATGGTGTTAGTCAACTTACCTGGCTAAGAGAGTGCGTTCGGAGCTTGAATGTTCCAAGATTAGCAAAGATCCCATGTAGTCAGTATTTGCTCGAGGGGAAAGCGTACAGAAATACTCTTGATATTATCGTCGTCGGGGTCGATGGCACTCGCAGTCCATGCCATGGCGCCGAGGAGCGCAGCCTTTAGTGAAAACAACCTCATGATGCCGGTGTTGGACAGGTTTCGATATGCCAAAGTGTGTTCTCGTGCCTTGTCAGATAAGCAGCCTGGTCAATCGTTGACTCGTTCAGGCGCACACCGATCGTCAAAGTGACTCGTCTTCGTCGGGGGTTAAATTGTGCGAGGAATCCGTTGTCGTGGTTGTCGCCAAAGAACGATTTGTGACGTTGTGGGTTAAGGTAGGGGGACGTGTTAATCGAAGCAGGAGCTAGCACAAGTGTCCTCTTTCCTTTCGCTGGTCCAGTTTCGGTGTGCTCCCCACAGTACCTTTGTACCTGCCTCATGAGCTGGCAGCTCCCGTCTTAGCTTTTTTTTCTTCTTCATTTTTCCCTGGCCGCCCCTGTTTGGCCGCTTTCTGTCTTCCACTAACAGAAATTCAGGGGCTTCACGTGCCACAGTTGGTGCTAAAAATCATACCAACGGCTTCGAGTGAGCTGCATACACACTTCAGCATCATGACACATGTCATTGCGAGAATAATCACATAGGCATTTGGAAAGGGTTTTTTGCTTTTATTTGGCTATGTTTTCTATTCACTCTCATCGAAAGACATCTTTTCGCCTTTAAGACCAAACTGATCTATTCAATCAAGGCTTGCTGCTCGTTGCTCGTTACTCATAATTCATAAACAATCTTCTCAGCAGAAATCTTTCCGTCACGATGCAATTGGAACCCATCCTTCACAGCATCTAAGCCCCCTTCAATAAACTTGGGCTTGTTCGGCTTGATTTTACCTGCTTCGACCCAATCAGGCAGTTGATTGAAGAACTCGGTAGCAAGCTTATGGTCTTCTTCGTTTGCCTGTTTACTTGTCGGTTACTATAACAATCATAATACTGGTTATGTACACTTACAGGCCAGCGAATACCCGAGTATTCATGGTCTTTCAAGAATGCTGTCCAGACAAGGACGGATGTGACCTTTGTCTGCTTTGTGACGCCCTCCGTATGGGCCTTGGCCGGCCTGGTTGTGCAAAGTACACCACCGTTCTCGTCGATGGCTTTTGAACCGGTCACAGAAGACGTCTCGTTGCCGATAGTGTCGAAAACATATCGAAGACCTGGGGCTGCATCCTTGATCTTGCTTGCAACATCAGAATCCTTGTAATCGAAAGCATGCGTTGCGCCGAGAGACTTGACAAGATCGAAGTGACGAGAGCTGCAAGTTGTGATAACCTTGAAACCATGCAGGGCTGCAATCTGGATGGCATATAGCCCGACGCTAGCTAGTGAGGTGTAAGAATGCAATTGCGAATCTTGGTGGAACGATATATTCAACTTACAGCTTCCACCCCAAATCAAGACTGTTGTCTCTGAAGCATTTCTATCAATGGCGAGACAATCTTTGGAGAAGAGAGCGAGCCAAGCAGTCGCAGATGCTAAAGGAACAGTTGCGGCCTCTGCCAGGGAGATATTGGAGGGGACTTTGAAGGAGATGTTCTCGTCGGCGATGGTGTACTCGCTGTAGCCTCCAAGTCCTTTAATCTCACCTGTTGATGGTGCTCAGTCCATGTCACACACTACTAGACGAAAGATTATAACTCACCTCCCCATATTAAACCGGCCACTTGGTCTCCCGGTGAGTATTTCTTGACAGTGTCATCTACCTTTTCGACTGTTCCAGCGAAGTCACAGCCTAGAACAGCACTGTCTCCAAATACGTTGGTGTCAAAGGATTGAACTATCCATGCAGTCAGCGCCGTGGTCTCTCGACGTGTTTGACCCAGTAGATTTTGGCTTACCATCTGTGGGATTTTGAGCAATATTCTTAACCTTGACCAGAGCTTGATGAGGCTTCAAGAAGGGAGGGGAGATGAGCTTCTTGATTAGTTCAGGCTTCCCGCCCTCTGGGGCCTCTACCACCAGTGCGGTCATAGTACTTGTAGCCATGATGGTATATGATGGTGTTGAAAGACTTGGAATAATAACTATGTATGAATGTATGTCTTGCCAGTGTTTGGTAGAGAAGATAATTCAAGAATTATGAAAGTAAATAAACCAAAAGTTTCGATCTGATAGCTTCGGGCTTACAAACCTGAATAATTCTTACTCTTGTATAGATACACCTCTTGCATCATACATTTCAGCACATTGACGCCGCAACTCGTCATAGGCCTACTTTTGCTTATACCTGTCTCCAGTTAAAGCATGAGATCAACATAGTGCATTAGATGTTAATAGATATGAATGATCGATAGAAAAAAAACAGTCACAGTAATTAGGAGTCATATGGTGTGAGTGAGAAAGCGTATCAATCTTATTATTGTTTCTTTTATCCGATCTTACTTGGGCTTCCCGTTTCTTTGTCCCAGGTACTTTTTTCTCGTGTCACTTACGTGCAAGATCTAACACTAGGGGAAGCATGGATTTGCGTGAGCATATGACAGACCAACAGGTAAAATAAATGGGAAACCTTCAGTTCAATTAGTTATTTAGGTCCAACTCACTTGAACAATATCACACTTTCATAATCAATTCATATCTGGCCTCGTCTTTAATACTTCGCGGTCATGATGAGGAAGTACTCGTCATGATTTCATGATTAGTCACCGACCGGACTATCCATAAACCGCTCCTCCTCCAACCCCGGTCCCAAACTTTCCGGATCAGGGCCGCTTTTCGGGAAGCTCTGCAAATTATTGAGAACGAAGCTATACGAATCGCTTTTTCGGAATACAACGTCACGACTTTCAATTATACATATTTCCTTGAAATACCGCCAACCATGGATTCTAGCCAGGTCAAGCAGGCTGTTATGAAGCAGGTCCAGCAGGAGGCCAATTTGGTCAATGCGCGGGCTCTGATTGAGGTAAAAAAAACCTATATACTTCTCTTTTTCCCTCCTCTCAAGCAGTTACCGGTTGCTATAAAGAATTAAGAAATTGGCATGACTGACCGTATAAAAAAACAGAAACTTCAAGAGACTTGCTTCGAGAAATGTGTCCCCAAACCCGGCTCCTCCCTCTCAAGCGGCGAAACGACATGCATGACGAGCTGTATGGAGAAGTACATGGCAGCATGGAACCTTGTCAACGCTTCCTACATTGCTCGATTACGACAGGAGTCTGGCCACTAGATCTATTGAACGAATTGTCCCGAGGGGATTTACAGCACATGATAATGGGAAAGGATGTGACTTGGTAACTGCATAGAAGCGCGGGAGGGGGAATGTTTTTGTATAAATATTTGTGCCAGTAGGGGATGAATTTGGAATCTCGGGATTTGTTTGTACGAGTATAGAATATATCCTCATGGAAGACGCAGGGGGGGAAAGATGAAAAGAAACAGGATGCTTCTGTGCTGTTGGTTAAATTAGGGACCACAGGGACATCGTGATGCGAGGATAATATACAGAAGATCCATCCCATAGCATTGTACATCTGTGTAAACTTTTCAATTCTCAACTCTTGGGTATATATTCAACTCACGACTCCCCCGCCGTAGCTTTCCTCTTCTCCTCCTCCGCCGCCTTCTTTCTCGCCAGGTATCTCTCCTTTGCACTCATGATGTCACTCTCCGTCTTGCGACTCTTTGCCGCACGTTCGACCTCCTCCCGCTGCGCCGCCTCCTCGTCGCGTGAACGCTTCATGGTCTGCTCTAGCTGCTCTACCATCATGCGAGACTGTCGCTCGCGCTGGGCCTGTCTGCGACCCATCTGCTGGCCAGAATTCTCCCTTCGCTGCCTGTCGACAGGTCGTTCTGATTCGCGCTGCGTAGGCTGTTTCTTCTTTGCGCCCAAGTTTAGACCGCCCTTGAGGAGTTGGCGCTTGTCGACGACTTGACCATCCTCATTGATGGCAACTGCGGCACCCTTTTCATTCAATTCTTTGGCAAGTTCGGCCTCTGATTTCTCTTTGCTTGTCTCATCATCAATATCGTTCTTTTCCTGACCAGTCTCTCCGTTCAAGGCCTTCTCTTCGGCGGCCTTTACGATATCCGCATGTCGCTGCTCGTCCTTATCCAAAAGTTTCCTGTAAAAGGCCGACATGCCACCAGTCTTGTTCTTCTTCATCTCTTCCTCTTCCCTCCTCTTCTCCTCCTCTTCCAGGCGCTTATTCTCCTCCTGCTGCTTCTTATACGCCTCTGTGACAAACTTCTCCTTGCCTGCGTACTCGTCTCCCTCAGCTTCGCGTTCCCTTGCAATCTTCTTCTCCTCTGCAATAAGTGCGTCGCGCTTACGCACTTCGGCCGCTTGTATGAGATTGCGCATGTACTTCGGTTTTCGCTCTTGGTCCTCTTTTGTTGTCTGCTTCTGGGGCTTGAAAGTATCGTAAACAGAGTCGTATTCGTAGACGCTGGCATCTAGATCGGCAGCGGCCTCTGCATTCTTGCGCGACGTGAGTGAACTAGAGAGGTCACCAAACGCCATACCGCTCTGTGTTTTAGACTTGAGCTTCGGAGGTTGTGTTGGAGGGCCACCCTTGGACTTGTTCGATTTTGAGGTGGTTGACGACTTGGAAGTTGAGTCGCCAAAAGCATCAAACTCTCCAATCTCTTCTGACTTGACTCCTGCGCCTGCGCCATCACTATCTGAATCATCGTCGCCGCCAAACATGGGCTTTCTCTTTGGCGGAGGTGGCTTTGTCGCGCCCGGCTTTTTTGTGAGGTTAAGGCCAAAGGCCAAACCGGGTTTGCTCATGGTGGGAAACTTCGTAGCACGGCAGGGTCGTTTGTGGGATAGATATTGAAGGGGATTTCGGGGGGTAAGGGATCAAATCGTGTGTCGGACGTTGCTGTTGGCGTTGTTTATAGTGTGGGTGTGGGTGTTGGTGTTGATGTTGGAGCTTCGGATGGAAGTAGGGAAAATCGAATTCTGGAAAAGTCCCATGGGTTATACAAGATCACATAGTGCGTTTAAAGCTAACATCCACTATAACCAATACCAACCAACAGGCAACAGTAGTAGGGAAGTAGATGACATATATGTATGTGTCCTATCGGAAATAAAAAGACACAAAATTACTTCCGATACTGTTGTAACATTATTCTTTCCTTTTTCATATCATAATCCCATAATAAGTCATAGTTTCATTCCCCGTTGATTCCATCACTACAGTACTTTCCCATCATGCGCGTCACTTGAACGGTGGCGGCTCCTCATGGCCACTAACAATGAACCTCCCCGTCATAACGTGATTGGACATGACTATGAATAAATTGAACCCCCATCCATCCCTCCCAAGTCTTATCAACAAAGATTCACCGTTCACAACCATTTCTAAACATAAAAAAAAAAACATTTTGACATACTTCAATAATGAAGACCCCTCTTACGGATACGTGCTGTACTTGTGCTCAAGTCCTTTCCTCGGCGCCGGCATACACGGACAAGGAATCATATCTACCCCAGGATCGCAGAGTTGACTGCTGCGCAAGGATAATTTGTGGCAAATGCATTTATGTATGCTCTACTTCGACCGTTCAATGCTACGATAAAACACTGACATTTAGCAATAGAAAAATGATCGTTTTGCGAATTACTGTCCTTTTTGCCAAGTATCATCAACCCCCTCGACTCTACCGCAGGGTTTAAAAGAACCCCCGGCCTATACATCATTGCCATCCTCCAGTTCAGCCAGAGTCTCGTGTGCGCCGCCACCCTATACACCCGCCTCCAAATCCATCCCTCCCACCGTCGACGACGAAAAGGCGGCTTTGGCGGCTTTGGCGGCTGACGATGCCAAGACGAGCGCTCAAGATGTTCTTCACTTTCTCGATCACCACCATGACAGCATTGCTTCCTTATCATTGCGTTACGGCGTTCCTGCATCCGCTTTGCGACAGGCAAACAGTATCACAAGCGACCACCTTCTAGTCGGCAGACGGACTGTGTTGATTCCCGGCGAATATTACAAAGGCGGCGTAAGTCTGTCGCCTCGACCTGTTGAAGGTGAGGAGGAAGAGTTGAGAAAGGGCAAGATACGACGCTTCATGACGGCCTGCAAGGTCTCCAATTATGACATTGCCGTTCTATACCTTGAACAGTCTTCCTACGACCTCGCCGCCGCCGTCGCAGCATACTTGGATGACGATAGATGGGAAAGGGAGCATTCTCGGGAGCATCGGGGCAAAGGCAAATATCTCGCTGATGGGCACAAAAATCGTGGCCCTTTTTGGAGAGGACTTTAGCGAGTGCTTGACTCAGATCTGTCTTTCTTTCTTTCTTCTTCAAATACTCATGCTTCATATTCTGGCGCAACAGTCTACGCGCTGTGCTGGCCATCAAGATTCTCCCAATATAGGCATAGGCAACTATGCCCTGTACACACGAATAACGCCAACACCAGCCTGAACCATCATGGCAGATTTTGTACAATATTATTTGCACCATATACAAAGAGACGCTACCTTTCTTTTCGCTAGAATGCAGACCGGGTGCGGATGTCCTGTCAACTGTAAGCCTCATGTCTTTAATGGTGGCAGCAGATTGGTTACTTACAGAGATCTTTCTCTCGATTTCTCGAACTGAGCGATCAAGCTCTCCAGCAATCATCTGCTTCTTGTCATTAGGAAGCAGATTGTACCTCTCACAGAGGTCTCCGTCAATGACGCCCTTGACAGGCGCATAATAACTACGATACATCAGGTGGTCTCTGCCTGCTAATGGAGGATCCTCAGTTCGTAGATGTTGCTCGAGGTTCTGGAAGAAGTCGGCGTCTTCTCGGCTGACAAATGGGATGAAGACTCCAATCGTGCCCATGATACCACTCCAGAGCAGGACATCTTGACCACCCACCACCAAGCTTGTCTTGGTGATGCTCGTAGGGATGTCTTGGGCGTAGAAATGACACATTAGGTTTAAGCGGTGGGGTGTACCGTGTAGGTAGTCTCGTGCGTTAATAAGATGAAGACCGGATTGCTCCTCATCGGCCTCTTCACTGGCCTTCTCTGGACAGCGAACAATAAAGATATTGCCAAACTTGTCACCACCGGCTGTTGATTCATAATCAACCATAGTCGAGCAGGTGGTCCATCTTGCGATCGTGTCATCCACGAACGGAATGAGCTTGTTCGATGCTGGTTTGTAGACAACATAGGTGATTCCTTGTTGAACGTCACCAACCACAATGCGACTACCTTGGGTGTTGAGTGATACAATCTGCTGGGCGGCGACTTCGGCCAGAGCCTTACGCAGCATCTGCCTCATACCAAGATCGTAGATACGCAGTTGTTTACCAACAGCAACAGCGACTCTGCCCTGGAATGGCAGCAGAGCGAGTGGAGGCTCCTCAACCTTGGTCTTATGGATAAACTCTAGCTCTCTACCGTCCTCTTGGAATCGGTAGATGTGGATGTAGCCTTCTGAGAAACTTCGGGGGTTAACTACCATGTCCTTGCCAGTACCCACAACGAGGAAATTCTCATTGTCTTGACTTGCAAAGGAGACGACAGCCGCACTGACCGCTGCCTCGTTATTCTCCAGGTTTATGGTTTGCAGAACCTGCCCTTCCTCTGATAGAGGATCAATGACATTAATGCAGGAGGCCCATCGTCGTGTACCCTTGGGATAGCCGAAATCCTCAGGAGGAAGCACCTTGGAGTCACCATTAACGACCCCAGGATCAGCAAGCAACTGGGCCCGAAGCTCAGGGGGTAAGGTGTTATTGTCCGCCTCAATTGTATAGAAAACGGGCTGCTCAGGGTGTCTGACGAGCTTTTTGGGCGTATATGTTAGAGGAATTGACTTCTGAATTAGGGTTTCACCCAGCCGGTCGATGTTGAAGATTCTGATCATGTCAGTAACTTGCCAACTAATATGAAGTTGAAAAAAAAACAATAATAAAAGAGAGATGCCTTCAGTAGGAACAATTGGAAAAATGCGTAAATGGGCCTCATCGCCAATAGGCATAGGTTCCCGTTTTATCATCATATGCATCATGAACAAAATGTGTTTGAAAGAGAAAGATACGTACCGTAATGATTGACCTTGAATTCCGACTACACCCTCCTCACATTGCTCGCTGCTGAAATTCCAGCCCCATTCGAGATCAACGTAGTTGAGTGGTGTCACAACGAATCCCTTGGTAATGGGGTCAGAGTAACCAAGCCATGGTCTTGAACTTAGGCCAAGAACGCATGTCTGTCCCTGGACTGTGACTTGGAACAGCTTAACTTCTTTAGGCCCCAGGAACTTCTGGCGCGTATCAGTCAGCTCTCCAGTGACTTCGTCTAGAACAGTTCGAAGGTAGACACCAGAGTGAAGACCAATGTGGAGATAAAGAGTTGAGCCACCTGATGAGGAATCCTCCATGGCAATAATCGCCAATGAAGTAGGGGCTGCAGTCAAAGCCTGTACTGATTTGTTCTCCAGAGTAGAGTCGGGATCCAGGCTGAGGATGCGGACTGTGCAGTCGTCACAACCAACAGCGAGGAAAGAGCTTCGCAGACGGCCTTCGGGGACATCGCCCAAGCTTAGACAGGTGACAGTACCAAACATCTCCTTCTTCTCATCGTATTCTGCCAGGGAGCCATCGCCATCCATCTCGAAGTAGACGATCTCACCAGAGCTCAGTGCAATGGCTACCTGGTGGGCATTGGCGGTCGCAGCAACAATGGATCGATGTTGAGGAGCCGCCCATTCATTGACCTGGCCGTTGCGGATGTGTCTTATGCCCTTTGGATGTACCTGGATCAGACCATCGTCGCCCAGAAGCTGTGCGGCTAGAGTAGGAACACTGGTCAAGAAACCAGAGTCGCTGACCTCTTCAACCGTCTCGCCAATGCTGAGTACAAGAGTGCCGTTTGTGAATGACAGAACGATATAGGCATCGTACTGTTCTGAACGGTTGAGCTTCAATGTCCATACTGCAGAGGGGATACCAGGCAATTCTGAGGCGACAATTTCGTTGACCTCCAGTCCATGCTTGAGCATTCTGAAGCTGCTTCTAGCGCCAGTGCCGCACACGGTATAGATCTGAGGTGCATCCTCGCCCGTGAGGTTCGCAACCTTGCAATCAAGAAGAGGGTTCATAGCAGGGATGCTCTCCACCAATGCCAAATTTTCGTTCGGTCTTGGATGGAAGTAAACTGGGTCATAGGCCGCTCGAGGGTCGGCTGGGAAATCGTCACTCAGGAATTCGGCTTCTTCATCATCATCCCCAAGCTTCTCAAACTGGTAGAAACAACAGTTGCCGAACTGGCTGGCAACATAGAGAAAGCCGCTCTTGAGGATACAAAGACTCGAAGCAACGGGGACGGTGTCGAAATACTTAATCTTCAACCGCTTCACTTCACCCGTAGGGTTGCCGTCGTCATCCTCGACCATATCGATGCTAAGCTTGAACAAGTCTCCGTCTTCAGTCTGGAGAAGGAAGAAGAAGGCGCCAGCACTGCCTTTCAGCTTGTGCATGATGCCGGAGACAATGGTTCGCTTTCGCGAAGGATCCTCGGTGGCACCCCGGCGACGAGGAACAGCAACCCGGAAAGCCTCCTGGTTCGAGTGCCGGTATGTGATATTCTCTTCTCCACAGACAAGAACGCCACTGGGACCATCGTTTCCACCAGGTACTTGGAATAATATGGAAGCGGTCGGGTCCACCGGGTCTGACCATTTTCGGACAACGTGGTTGAGACCCAAGTCTAGCTCGTAATAAACAAGTTGTGTCTCGAGTTCCTCCATGGCCTGACCGGTTGAGTCTTGATCAACTTCTGAGTAATCGATCTCAAGAGCAGCAAAAACAGGATTTGAGTAGCCAACATCGAGGGCAACCATAGATATGACAAGCACACCATGTTTGTGGGCCTCGAGAGGCGAGGAAATGGTGAGCTCAGCCTGCGAGTTCCTGTTCAGAACATAGACGAGCTTGTTCTTTTCAGTTGAGGCAATGAGACATGCTCTGCCTTTGGGATCGCAAGCCAGGTACTCGCCTGGTACTACCCTCCGCACACCAGACTTGCCAAATGTTTCCAAATGCAATCGCTGGAAGCGGTTTTGTGCAGGCACGTATTCAACAATCGAGATTCGACCAGAGTCGGTGGCTAGAATCAAATAGTCTAAGACACTGCATTAGCCTTTTGTATTTTCATCTTGCGGTACAGTCGTCGGCCACGCGTAGGGCGAACGCGTCTATAGGATCGCCTTTGACCATCACTAAGTGATTCTCCTCAGTAGACTCGGATGACTTACCCTTGTTGCTTCCCGCAAGACGAAATGCGGCCAAAGACCGGATGATGCCGAAGACATCATGTGTAAGAAGAGTGATGACCTTTCCCTGAGATGGGTCAGGACGCAATAATGTGAGCTGGGAGCCAGCACCGGTGATGATGAGCTGCTCTCTGGTACCTGCGAACTGGCCTAGCACAGCTTGAACGATATTCGTCGGCGGTTGAACCGTCAACGAGTACAAGAACATGTTCGACGTGGTCGCCATGTTTGCGGCTAGGCGCAGATGAGCCTGCGCGGCTTGAAAAGACTTTTCGGATCGATTGAGAAGGTCGCGTTGAAGCTTGCTGGTTTTTAAAGCTCGAGGTTGGTGCGAGCTTTGCATTTCAAAAGTTTGGGTCCGACCGGAGTAATGATTTTGCGGGTAGTATGGAATGATGGCCCGAGCTCCAGGAAATATCCCACCCACGACACACCCACCATTGGCATTTTGTTTTAGAGATCGATCGTAAGGAATTGGTTTCGTGACGGTTACGTTACGTTACGTTTCTGTTCTCTTTCTTGTTGCAGCATGGAGCCTGTACTCCGTCGTGCGGCTTCGGGCCTTTGCGGGCATTGTTCCGTATCTGTTCGAAGGCAATTGACTGCAGCAGCGCAAGCAAAACCATGGATCAGAGTATCAGCCCACAATGTCCGGCGTCACTCGACACAAGCCAAGAACGACAAGCGATCTACACCCGCCGCCCGAGACTTTTCTACGACTACAAAAACTCAATCTGAGGCAGCTGCACCGATTGGAGGTCCTGTTTCTTCAGTGCGACTTAGTCAGGATGATCTATTCCACCCATTCTCGAAGTCTCCCGTACCGGAATTCCGACGTCGTGCAGCCTTCATGAAGCAGCATGCCTACTGCCCACACCCCGACCACCAGCCTGTAAAGCTTCCCACCGTTGCCCCGAAAGCTGACGCCGAAACCTCTACCGGAACCGAGGCACCCGCGCATGTTAATTTTGAGTGCCCCGACTGTGGCTTTCCAGTCTACTGCTGCGAAGAGCATTGGCAAGATGATTATGAGAAGCATCTTGAAATTTGCGACACTCTGCGACAAATCAACGAAGATGATCACGATCTCCGATCCGGTCGTGTTTTCCATGAGGGTAATCTTCCCGAGCGACAGATGGATGGTGCTGCCATCAACATGACAAATTGGGATACCTTTATGTATACCCGAGAGTTTGATGCAGTCAACTCGGACAGATCCATGAGGCAGATTACTCGACTATTGACATATCCCATCACAATTGGAAGTGTGTTGCATGAGCTCAGCCCGTATAGCGTCAGGGAAGGCGAGCGCATGACCACTGAGGGTCTCAAGAGCATCAGCGGTTAGTATCTTGAAGACATGGAAACATTTGAGTGGCGCTAATGAACGAATACAGCTCTGCGATACAACCTTCATCCTCCCAAGTCTGGCGAAGGCGCTGATATCAACCAGTTGCGGCCAGAACCCCCACCTGTGCGACTCTTCATCTTGGGTGCTCGTGCCGAATCATCCCTCCCACGACCGGTCTGGGTGCAGCTTGCCCACATGTTCCCTCAATCAAGCTTACACCTGATCTTCATTGGCCCTGAGAGTATGAGTAACCGTGATGACGAGTTTCCCCTGCCGGAGCGAACTGCTTCAAATCCCTTCGGAGCCGTGGTGGAGGACCGCGTGTGGCACAAGATGAAGATCAGCACTATTGTTGATTACTACCACACTATCCATAAAACCGGCCACTTTGCGCCTTACGATCCTTACTTTGACTGCTTCGTCTTGTTCCACCCCGGACTTGGTCACCCTGCGAGCAGCCATGAGTGGGAGGAAACCCTACCTCTACTTCTCGAGACCAAGGTTCCGATTATCAGCACTGGATACACTCAGTTCGATCTGGAGCGCGATGTCGAGTGGGTGGACAAGAAGTCAAAGGGAGAGTTTGACGTGTTACTGCAGCCTGGTGAAAACATCTTCAGAAGTCTTCGATGGGATCTGAATGACATGGATCCTCAAGATGTCAGCTGTGGTAACTGGGGTGTATGGGCGTTCCGCGGCAAGAGGTATGATACCCTTCGATTCCAGTGCTAACATTGTTGATGCTAACGGTTTTTTCCAGATATGAAACGGCTACGAGAGATGCCTAGAGTTTTGGATAGATGCATTGGGGAGAAACGGCTGTTCTTATATTTGTACAAAATTTATGTATTTATTATCTGCATGTCGACTTGCCAGGTCGATCCCGAATCCATTCTACTTTGAAAAAAAGATGCCATGACAAACATGAAAACCAAAACAATCCTGTTAACCCTTTTGTATTGAAATGTCTATATCTGTGCCTATATGTACGAAATGATGTTGGTTGTAGTTGCATAAACTCGGCCGAGAGGCTAATGCACGTGCACGGTTCAAGCGGATCAACCCGTGCTGCGTGACGTGGGCGGGCAGGAACGAAGCTTGATAAACATGACGGACATGCAATGCAGGTGAGGTCCAGCTTGGGCCCAACTTGGACTTCAACTTTTCAACTTCCCAGACACCCCGACCTTAATTAACGGACTTCGACCAACGCTATCCGCCATCTCTGCATCCGTGTCTTTGACATCTCCTCTCTAGACGCCAGGTCATGAGGGGGCAGCCACGCCGATCATTCTGGCCATGACCGCCGAAACATCTCCCGTTCGCACCCCGGCCCCACGTCCCAAGTCCATTGTCCAGGACCCGGAGACACCATCTCCCGCTGTCACACGTCGCTTGAACCGTTCCACCACGGTCGACCCTCTGTCTGACCGAACGACAACTGCCCTCATCCGCCGTACGCTCTGTTCCTCGCAGCGTGGGGACAAAGCGCGGGATGCTCAGGTGCCCATCGAAGAGCTTCTACCGCCTCTGACGAGCCGTAACGATGTCGACCTCCAACTTTATGCTATTCTTGCTATTGTCCTAAGGGAGTTTGTGCAGAGCTGGTACAGTAAAATCACAACGGATGAGAACTTTGTGGCTGAGATCATTCACATCATTGCTCATTGTTCACGAGCGCTGGAGCAGCGGTTTAGAAAGATCGATCTGGAAAGTCTAGTGCTGGATGAGATACCAGACTTATTGGACAAACATGTCACTGGTTGGTTTTGTTGTCATCGCTCGTCGAACCGGCCATAGTCTAACAGGATTGCAGCATGCCGCACGGCCAACAACCCCATCGCACAGTCACCCGTCATAGTGGATTCTCGAGAGGTGTATCACGCCCTCTGTCCTCTCCCACATCTTGCACCTGTCCCTCGACTGGATGATCCTCTGACAATATCAACTCAACGCGAGAACGAGGCGCTTTACCGCCAACTTCTTGTTCAGGGCATGTTGGCCATCCTGCTTCCGACTGAGGACCTCGAGAATCCTTGCCTGACCACTCTCGTCGAGCAGATCCTTTCTGAGCTCATTATTGGCAATATTATAGCCAATAAAGCATCACAGCCATGGCTTCTATACGAGGGCATATGCATTGTAGCAAGGGTTGTGCAGCAAAAGAAAGAGCAAGCGACTGAGGTCAGTCTCCCTGATGACCAGCCTCTGGACCCCAATCTTCTAGTGAAAAGCCGTCGACGATGGTCTGTCCGATCAGTGTGCCTTGGTGTCATCCAGCTTGGCATGTTGCTCGTTGGATCCCTCCGATTTATCACGACAGCTTTGGTCATGGCGTCGTCTTTGCCTGCTAGAGGCACTCCCATGACGGGGAAACCTGTTGCAGTAGACGATGATGAGAAGGGAAAGGATGAACCAATACCTGGGCCTAGACCCTACAGCTTATCCAAAGTGCCCATCATGTCGTTTCGTCTCTGGTCTTGTCTAGGCAACCTTCTCGAGCTACACATGCGCATGCCATGGCTTGACGGGTTTTTGTCACTTCTCCATTTTGGGGCAGTCCATGGGCCTGGACGAATCGCTGGTCATGATGGGCCTATCGACAGGTAAGATATGATGTCTCTTTATTTCCTGCTCCTACGAGCCCTTCCTGAGTCCCCTTGCGTATCCTTTGTGTGCAGCTCCTTGCCATTCTTTCGCATGATCACAGAGTCACTGGGTCTTTACATGCTCCAGTGAGCTTTGAGAGATGGACATGTTAGCATCACCACAGACGAATCGGCCCGCCTGGTGTCTCCATAGCGGCCCATACCGTCCGTCTCTTCTTTTTTGATGGTGCCATGATCCAACTTTGCTACACGCCCCCATCCGTCATTCTTCGGAGACCTAGCGGTCACGGGAGTTTGTGGGAACGAGTCGACAATATTTCTTGGTCAACACTTTTGGCCGCTTGAGAAAGGACACACGACCCGTCCGCAGTGTGGCTCTCTTGTAGCCAATGGAATCGTCAAGCCCAGTCTCTGCCCTCCGATTGCTCGACGATGCCCAACATTCGACTGGCCGTCCGTCCACCAGAACATGGAAATTACGCGCCCGCCCTGACCGGGGTGTCAGTTACAGAAGAGTGACTCTGCCTTGACCAGGATACAACCTCACAACCTCCCAACATCGTTTTGGTGGACAAGTCTGGCCTTGATTCTTACTTTCGCGTCGTGCCGCGCCATCCACCACTGGGCTAGCTAGCCAGGATGGTCAGAATTGAGGCCATCGCGGCGTATCAAAAGGGGCATGATGCGCGCCATTACGATATGACACCCGTCTTACTACCTTAGTCGTCTCGCTTTCGGGTTACCAAAAGGGGAGCCGCCCAAGCCCTCCCCCAAATCTTTTCGAATTCAATGTCAAAGACTATGTACCGTACGGAGTTAGTTGATGCTGCCACCCATCGAGATGGCTTTGACCTGCATCTGGGCTGCCGCACGTCCCTTCACAACCGTTCTCGGGCACTATCTGGTGACACTGTCTGCCGCATACCCCTCTCATCAAGCCTCGTGTCAGCTGCTGCCTCAGCGCCTTCATGTGCAAATCTTGCAGCTCTGCATTGCACCTATGTCTGATATGCCTCTCGCCCGGCTTTTCCCCGCACTGCAATAGCCACTCATTTAACCGTTTCATTGTCACGCCTTGTCCATCTCGCTCATCTCATTCCCTATGCCAAGCGAGTCCCCTCGCTTTCTAGATCTGACCACAACACCATCTTGCCTTGCGCACCTTTCCCTTGCTGCTGACAGACCAATGGGCCACTTGTAGCCTTGTTTTCTTGATCGGCCACACATTATCCTGCATACCTTGCAACCCCCCACACCTCTCTCTGTGATGGAAGGATGCCACCCAATTCACTCCTGATCATCTCTCACCCCCACATTCATTCAACATTATGCGTCTCTGTCGTGCTAACATCTTCTCTTGTCCAACAGGCTTCTCTCCTACCACATACAATCTCTCTTCTCTCCTTCGAATCTACCCCCTCTGCTCCGGACTTTGCGCGGTGTTCTGTTTCCTAACAATGCACCCGGACAGTCCACCTTATCTCCCCCTTCCTCCGATGCGGAGCTGCAAGCCCTGCGTCGCAGAGCCTCTAACGCTCTTTGGGGTATGTTACCGAAAGGTGTGGGCAGGGTGTATTTCGGTGGTCGCCTGTGGAAGCGTGGTGTAGAGTCGTCCATCTTTGATGAGGAGGAAGAGGAATTGGTGGATGAAATAGAGCGGCTTCTCATGGTGCTGGACGACGAGTATTGTAATAAGCACCTCATGTATAGCATTCTAGAGTTGGTGCTGATTAGAGTCATGCCGGAACTTACTGAGAAGGGCGTGGCCGAGCTGTGGGAGGAAAGACTTGGTTGAAGATGGCCTTCGATTGTCAACTTGGTGATTACGATACCCTTACATTAGATTACGTTAATGAGCAAAAGATAGATTTTAATTACGAGTGTATTACAGCGAAATACTCTCACCAAGGCATACCTCTGAGACTGCTAGTATGGTCCCGTCCTGTGGAAAGGACGTGCTTGGCGACAATGAGGAGTAGAGCTAGTATTTGGCTGGAAAATAGTCATGTAACCTGCCCACTTCAACCACAAGCCTGACAAAAGGGCCACAAATAGCACGCACAGCGGAGTTGACACCAGTGATCACGTTCAGGAGCAGAAAAGGGCAGGAGAGAAAAGTGAAGAGAGAGATCCCTTCTCATGTAGGGATGTCTTGCTCTGATACAATAACTGGACTGACTCTACCATCCCATATCCTTCATGCCCCTTATATCCAAGTACCCATGTTATTCCCTCCTCGTATCCTATCCTTTCCTGCCACAATGAGAAGATGAGAAGGAAACACAGCACGTATATGAAATAGGAAAAGAAAATGGGTGGTGAGTTGAATTTTGCTTCGCGTGGACGAACGATTGAAATATGTAGGAAAGGGAGGATAAAAACAAGAGAGAGAAGAAAGAAAAATAGAAGAAGAAAAATAGAAGAAGAAAAAGTAACAAAAAAGGGGGGGGAATGGGGACGATGTTCGCGTGAGCGGGTGAGTAAAGTCTTTCCTGGGTTGGTATCGAGAAAAGAAAATAGTGCGGAAATAAATAATAGTATGTGCATGCTATATGGGAAGAAACAGTGGTATGTTTCTGAGTGTACGGTTTTCGACCTAGGATGTCGAGAATAGGTTGTGTGGACAGACGAGGCAGAATAGGCGTCGGTGATATCGCATCGCAGATCAGTCGGATTGATGGCAAGGCGATTCTCGAAATCATGTTGTTTCCATTTTGGGCTGTAGCAAAGCAGGGAGCGTCTCATGGTCGCCTTCTGGGATGCGCGAGAGTCCCCCTATTGACGGCCGATTTGCTTGATGCTGGTTGATCTTGAGCTTCTTCGTTAACTGGACGATGGCCATATAGTCTCCAGCATCAAAGTTCCCGGCGGCTGAGATGTAGGTCAGTAGAGTCTGCGCGGCACGTCGGGCATCATCTTGTGACGGTGAAACTGGCGAGGAATCGGTCGAATTTGCAGTGTTGGCACTTGAAGTTGCGGGAGTACACGAGGAGCGGTTAAGGCTCGAGTTGCTGCTGGTTCGACGGAGTGTGTGCTGAGGCGAGCTGAGGCTGGTATCTATGCTGAATGGTGCGACCTGGAACTCATGTTGGGGTGAGTCTAGGGCAGATGAGGGAGCGGTCGACGATGGTGGATGCCGAGGAGTCATGGGTTCTGTTGTAGACGAGACCTGGTGGATGTAGTCTATGTTGAGCGATGGAAAAGTGTTACTCCTCTTTTCACGATGCTGGAAGTCATTTCCTCGAAGATGATCCATGGGGAATCCTCCCATGTTTGGGTCGGGTGAAAAGGTAAAAGGGGCTGTTGGGCTCATTGTGCCGGCAGAAAAGGAGGAAGCCGTGTTATCGCGAAGATCGCTCGATAGTGAAGTCGTAGACTGCGATTCGGGGTGCTTGTAGCTGAACTCGAAGTCAAGACCGTCCGGAGGGCCATCCTCGTCGCTGCGACTTCCAGAAAGAGGCGAGAGTGGTGCAATGGGTGATGAAGGTGACATTCTGTCCAGGGACCTGTCGCCCGTCTTGATCAAGAGGCTTGACAACCTGGCACTGTCGGGGATGTTGGTCTCGGAAGCACGTCTCATGAGTTTTCCTGCGCCAATCCCGTGTTTCTGTTTGAACTTTTGCAACCAACTGCTAGTCAAACTGTTGAGAACGCTTTCCTGGTTACCACTGGCGTGGGCGAATAGCTTTGCTTGCTCCATAATCTCTTCGTCGCTGACTTCAAAACCTCGTTGTTGCTGTCTCCTCACATAGTTGCTGAGTGTTCTGTCAAAGTCGGGATGCTTGCCCTTGCCTCGCTTGGCTGATGCAGTTTCCGGCTCTTGCTCTCTCTTGAGATATTGGTCCTTTTGTCGAAGTACCTTGGAAACAGTGCTATTATCAACATGTTAGACCATGATTTCGCCGTCCGGGCCCTAATCCCCCTTGTCCCTTGCACCTTTAAAGGAAGCCTACCTTCGTTCTACTCCGAAGCGAGCGCCAATATCAGCTTGCCGAGTTCCTGGGTTATCCTCATGAAACTGGCACATGGCCCTCTTCTGTTCTGTCGTGAGCGTCTTCCTCGACTTCTCATTCTGCTGTGTCGGTAACCGGGGAGGGTCCACGGGGGTTGCACTGGATGCGGGAGCGATTGATAATGGCGGAGCTGAGAAACTTCCCGAGGGAGTAGGATTTGTCAGTTGACTTGGCCATGTCGTGTTCAGAAGTGGAAGCTGATGGTGAGCCATCGGTTGATGTGTCTGTTGTATCAAGGAGTGGGATTGCGGCGGAGGTGGAGGCATTCGGCTTAGAGATTCTGATGGTAAACCCTGGGGAACGAAGGCTCCAAAACCAGGATATTCCGTCAGGGGACTATGGCTGTACGGGCTCTGGCTGTAAGGACTCAAACTGGTCCAGTTCTCGTTATACCCGTTGCTCTGGGCCATGGTTGTGTCGTGTCCCATCGTGGACGTCCCAGAACCGGTGTTCATAATGGCCTCGAATGCCCAGCTAATACTGTTCACGGTTGTTGGACGATTAAATATGGTGCAAGTCTTTGGAACCAGTTGTGGATCTTCTCGGATCTTTCAAGGTCGATCAGTTCTAGATGGAGCCAGAGTCCTGGATGCTGGCGACAGAGATATGTTTGCGAAAATGCAAGAGAAAGTATAAGGAATGCCAGTCTCTCCGTTGGTTCGGCAGGATGTGTGAGTACTCACTGGTAATACAGACGGAAGAAGGCATTCATCGTTCTGCAAAACAAGTTGAGTTAACCAGCACCAGGAGGGCGGAGACGGACCGCGGAAGGCTGAAGGTGTAAAGGGAAGATGATCGGCCTCCAGAATGTCGATCAGTCCAAAGAGAGAGATGCCCAGGAGGGTGAGTTGGGGGAGTGAGTCGTCTGGACGGTGAGCAGAAGTAATGCCGGAGCTGCTAAATCAGCAAATATTCATGTGCGAATAGGAAAGCCTCAACCGTGTCGTGTCTGACGAACGCCGCTGCTAGCCTTTCTCAACTGTGTGTGTGTGTGTGTTCCTTATAGCTTTGGTTACGTCCTGTTGTCTGATATTTTCTTCTGTCTGTTTAGACTGTCACCTTTCTGTCCCACTGGCAAAAAAAAAACTGGGCAAAATGTCTAGCCTCGAGTTCCCAGTTAACTCTGGTGACTTCTTAAACCGGCGCACTACCTGGCAACCTAGCCCTTGGCTAGGGTGTGTTGAGAGACCTCGGTGCTTGGGAGGATCCTTTTCCCACGCGAAGGACTCCGATGGTGAGACACGGCTGGAAGTTTCCTTCGTTGCTTTTCTCACCGGTTTCGCAGGAACGAAAGAGGGGGCTTAAAATGACAAACCGAGACCAGTGCTGGTCAAGACAAATACAGTGCAATATGTCGGGGGCAAAGGGCATGAAAAGGGGACTGAATAGGGCGGGTAGTCGAACAAGCGGCCGGAATGGGGCTGTTTTGGGCAGATGAGTATAACTGTGTAGCTGCTGTTTTTTTTTTATGATGGCGCTCTCACTCTCAACTTATTTTAGGCTCGGCAGATGAGGGGAGGAGAGATTAGAAGAATCAACGTCGTATGGCGTGGAAAATTGAGCAAGGCACCGCAGGAATGCTGGGACGAGGGCCGGGAGTTTAATCTGAGAGATAGCGGCAGTAACACGAGGAGAGAAACAAGGTTCGAAATATCGGGCAAAACTAAAAAGCTTGAGATATTTCAGGTGAAAGGATGAGAATAGAATGAGAATTGAGAATTGAGAACCGTTGAGGAGCGGTAAAGCGTGCGTTGTTGTATTGTATGTGAAGTGTGCCGAATATGTTCTGCTCTGTCGTCTCTCGTGCCCTTGAACCCTGGACTGCGGACGTGGTGTAGTTGAGGGCAATAGAGGGAGCAAGCAGCAAGAGTCGATCAAACTTGTCTAACAGAACTGCCTACATATGTATGAACGAGGCCCAGAGACGGGGTGTTCACCAAGTACATATGTACCAGTCTAGCATCCGTTGACGCACGAGGAATACCGGCCGGGGGTTAGGCCTAAAGGGGGGGCGTGTGAGGAGGGGAACGACTAGGGATCAGGCTGGCTGGAAGTAGGGATTCGAGCCCAGAGTTGATTGGCAGAGAGGGTGTGTGTCTAGCGAAGGTCGTAAGGTGTGAGTGATGAGAGAGGATAATGGTGTGTGTACGGTTGTATGTGGGTGAGTGAAGAGAAGGCGACCGCAAGTGTGTGTGCACGTCAAGCTAGCGGAGGGCGGTCGAAGGATAAAAGATCAAGGTACATGCAGATCAAGGGGGAAATGCTTGCTGTTCTCATGTGGATATGTCCGAAGTGGTTGGTAAAAGTGAGAGAAGAGAGAAACAGCATGCGATGATGATCAAATATCAATTCAGAGAGGTAATCAAGTACTTCTTGTTGACGCTCGAGTATAACAATATTCAACATTGAGCATAAACATTAGGTTTTATGCATAGTAGAGGCGATCCATGTCCATACTCAGATACGGCATTCACTCGCTCCAAACTAAAGCCATGTTGCAGACTCATCTCAAGTGGCGGACGGGCTGGACGAGAGAGATCCAATCGCCAAGTATAGAGGCCAGGGCGTAAACGGACAAGTATAGGTCATGAGTCTTAGGCTCAGAAACGGGAAAGACACTGAGGAGGCCAGGGTGTGAGCTAGGAAGAGAATCACCGGGCACTGACAAGGTGAGGGGAGAAGACCAGACTAGACGGGGACGTAGTGTCGTCTGAGAAAGGAAAAGATTAGAGAGGACGGTCAAAAAAGAAAGAAAAATGTGGAAAACCATAACCCTAGAATGGAAGGGAAGAAGAAAAGCGAGAGACCAGATTTGGCGGAAACGAGACCGAATAGGGCACCCGTTGGAACCGGCAATGCAGCTGTCAAGCCTTTGATACTTTTCATTTTGATCTCTCGTCCTTTTCTGTTTCGCAAGGCTCCACGACTCTGTTGTTTGTATCATCCTTGCCCTTGTCGTTGAGGTGGTGCTTTCTGTTGTTAATCATGCTGTTTGCTGCTGCTGTTGCTTTTGCTCTTACTCTCACTCTCACTCGCCCAACTACGATGGCAATCGCCATGAGAGACTCCATGACTGACCCAGTCAAAGAATAACACTAGCCTTGAAATTTGACTCTGATGCTTCCTTGATCCCGAGAAGATCATCCAATAAGTACGGCATTTCGCAAGTGCGGTGGGCAAGAGTAGCGCCGGCCATGTCTCGTCTTTTGTCGGTCAGCTACTGGTCCAGCTATTATGACTTAGTCTGATCATTAGCCTTGGTCCCTGTTCCCGATCTCCTCAACTGATGTCAAGTGCTTGAGATGACGGTCTTCGATCCTTTTGTTACCTGACAAGCAAGGCGACTACTCTATCGTGGTCAAAGCAAAATGGCCAAGAGAGCAACCAGGGAGGGGGTTCCGAGTCAAAGTCGATCAGAAGACGAGGGGTATGTGAAGCGAAGACCAAGAAAGCATGCATAAATGTGTATTTGGACCCTGTCAATGTTAAGGTAACGTCCATGTCACCGATCGGGGCCGAAGGTTTAGTAGTTAACGAGACAAGATGAAAGAAACAAGGGGAATAGGCAAGCATTGGACAGGACAGCCTTGACTGAGGACAATGCAATGCTGGCTAATTAGGCCCCTTGAGCCTAAGGCGGAAAGAGGAGCCAAGTTAGGTCGAGCGCCAACTAAAAAGATAGCTTCTCCAAGAACAACCTGATGGCAGCTCTCATAGGGCCATGTCGATATGAGTCTGGCGGCGTTAAAAAAGCCACGCGATTCGACAGGCTGGGGCTTGTCCGGGATGGACAGTGGAGAAAGATAGTGAAGAGGCTAGAGAGAGGGAGAGGAAGTGGAAGAGAAGAGGAAGGACGGGACAAAACGGCGTGTCTAGGTTTGCAGGAGGGAGGATCTTGATTTGGCTAGATCAGAGGAGATGGGCTGTTGAAGGTTGAAGCAGCCTTGGTGAGAAAACCCCACGGCATGACTTTGATTGACTGACCATGTTAACCCATCTGATTGTTCGAGGCCATGATATATGTTCGGCAGCAGTCAGGTATGATTCCTGGTGTTAGTGTTGATTTTCATCGTCAGTGTAGTCACCACGGTATGTACATAGCTGCAGGCCAGGGATAGTCGGGACTGTCAGAAATGTCGTGCTGTTGTAGGAGTACAACTTAGGTAATATTTTTGATGAAATACCACCTAGGACAACGGTCAAGCCAAGAGGCTAGGTCTGAGGCATTGATTGTCCGTAGCCAGCACTGAATCGGAAACAGTGGCTAGTAACAGTGGATGAGTAGAAACCCCGACCCGACCCTCCTTGGTCAAAGATCAAACTTTTCGACAGGCTTGTCTTTGATCCATGGTCCCTGCTGGGCGAAAAGAGAGTCATTAGCCGTGCGTGTGTGCGTGGGTTCCATGGAGCGTAATATGGAGAAGGGAAGGGAAGGGAAGGGTAAAAGAAAATCGACGGGAGCTGCGGTTAAACCCTCGCCTAGTCGACAGGGATGATCAACGGATGTTGAAGATGGTAATTTTCTTGTCTAGGGTCTTTCTCGTGAGAGGGTTGTAAGCTGATAGGACAGAATGTTTTGGGGAGGGGTTCAGGTAAGAGACACCTTACAGTAGAATCTGTGATTTATGGCCGGCTGGGGCGTAGCGAAGTGGAGAGCAGATGAGATGGGATGGAACGGGACGGGTGGTGTCGTTTGCCTGTGATGAAGAATGGTGATAATCTTGTGATGGATTATTTTGTGACGATGATGGTGGGTTGGTTGATAGAATGAATGGATGAGTGGGTGAGTAAAGGCCTTGAAGGAGGTGGTCTTGAGATGATGGCCTCGTAACCAGGCCGCATCAGGACAAGGTCATTAGTCTGTGAGTCCCCCCCCTCTCCCTTTCCTTTCCAATTCGTCTTTGATCTCTGAGGGTCCTTCCTGTTTAGCCCCAGGAACGATCAGATCAGTAAGTAGGTATCTAAACAATAACCCTGAGGTTCTTGCCCTCTGTGCTCTGCATTCACTGGCTCTTTCCCCTCGTATTGAAATCCTGTCACATCTGACTTATTCGTTTGGTAACCTGGACTTTCACCTTTTTTTTATTCTTTTTATTCTTTAAACTTGGTAAATAAGCCTCTGTCGTGTGGATAATGCCCGGTATTAGTGGGAAGAAAGCACTGACTAGCGCTCGGACAATGTAATTCAATGCAAGGCTTAATGGGTGATGCACGTATACTCACAGTCAATACATGTATTACATGTAGGCACTCTACGTCGACCACCTCACATAATATATTTATTCCGACGAGGCTTTGATCTGCATTGATCACGAGTAACATCGTAATCTTGCCCTCATCTCCATTTTATTCTATATTCCGTCCTATTTCTGAAAAAGGAAAAGAGGGATTAAAGCATTCACCATTGTTGATGTTTGTGTAGGATGCAATGCGCGCACGGGTCATCTTGTCGTTGCTGCCTCGTGGCTTTGTACCTGGTCAGGCCATGGATAGGACAATGACATTGCAGACAGATAGACCAGGTAGGGAGGGGGAGTTTGCTGGTGATGGGGAAGAAGTAGAGGGTAAAGATGCCGCCGGACATGGAATTATCCTTGTCTCTAGAGAAATGTCAGCATCTGAATACAGGGTCTCTACAGGACATGTATTATCTCTCATCTCCTCTTCCACTTCTGCCCAAGTATCTTCTCCCCATCTATTATCTGTAGTACCTACCTACTACATAGACTCACTTTTTCGTAGTACAATGACATGACATGATATCAACTCATGTTGCAACACCGTCCACAGGATGGAATGCAATTCCATTGAATAGGTGGATCAGGTCTGACAGGGATATGGTTCATGCTTTCAATCATTCATTCCATCCTATCCTATGTAATCTGTTCCCATGAAGTCTTTTTCTTATTCGTAGACGTAAAACCTTGTCTCTCCTCTTGTTGATCCCGCAAATAATCGGGCCCCCTTCGTTCCCTTTTTTCTCTCTCTCTCTCTCTCTCCCTCTTCTTTGTACTTGGTCCGTGGTCCGTGGCCAATGTCTTTCGTTTCTTTTTCTTCTCTTCCCCTTCTTTTCCTTCCACCTGTTGGTCCCTCAACCAACAAGTGTCGGGATTAAAAAAAACATGGACATTTCAGAGACCAAGCTAGTGGGACGGGCCTTTTCTAGACCGGCCGGGGCGGGAGCGGGCGCGGGCGTGGGCGTGGGCACGGGCGTTGGCCTGTTGACAGCCGCCCTGCCGCCTGCCGCCTGCGACCTCGATAGCTGACAGTAGTTAAGTTACCTGAAGTCAAGTCAGGACAACGCTTGCACTGCTTTTGTTCGTCAGGATTATATTCAAGATCGTATATGAACGGCGACTGTCTCGTTGAATACAGAGGAAACTTAAAATTAACGAGTGGAGCAAATCACGTCGATAGAATGCACACTTCCTGTCAGTATCCTAATTTTGGTTGAGTAATACTAAATTCACAGACAACCCATTCATTTCCTTGCTCTCCATCACGTACATTCTCTCATCGTCGCGCAAAACTAGGATGGCCTCATTTTCCCCTCCACAAGCACGCGGCCTTTTCTCGAGAACCGGGGGGGTTGACGGATCTTGTTGGTAATGGATATTTACTAGTACTGGACAATGCCGTGTTTGTTGGTTTGATATTGATTTAAACATGTTAGAATGGCTTCTTTTCCTCTTCGTTTTGAATGCTTCGAGATACAACATTTTCGGTGTCCTCCCCGTGTCTTTCATTTCTCACCATCCATGTCCCCGTGGTTGTTTAGCAAGTAAGAAAACGTGCAATCTACCAACAACAGTGACACACACCAACACCCACTCCCCCCCTCTCTAACGTTAGTACTGCCAGCACTGTACTGTACTTACTTATCCTGGCCCCTCTCGGTCCCTGTCTGCAGCCTCTCTACCTGCCTGACTTCTTGTGGGGTTAAAATGAGAGAGAGAAAAAAAAAAAAAAGGCAAGGTAGAGAGTCAAGGACAGGGCTATCCTCTTTGATCATCGGTTTTTTTTCTTCTCTTGTTAGCTAGCATCTAATCCGACCCCTTCACAAATGGTCTTCAAAAGAAGTAGACGAAAAAATAAACCTTCCGCAGGTGTATATCATAATATCTCTCATCCACTGTTATTCCTTTAAATGCTCCGATTTTTAAGGGGGGTCACTACAGTTTACCGTATCTCTCACTGTAGACACGCCCGATGGAACCCCTCCCTTGCTGGAAAGTTACGGCCCTGATCCTTGATTATGTTCTCCCCCCCCAATTAGCCATCTTCCTCTTCGAAAGCAGACCACAGATTTACATGTATGAAAGAAGGTGAATAATGAAAGAAAAAAATAAGTCCGACAAGTAAAAGAAAAGTTCATTGCAAAGCAAAAAGAAAAAAGAAAAGAAAAAGACAGGCCCCCCACCCTGCCCTGTCCTATCCCGTCCAATGTCTAAGCCTATTTGGATTAAGAGCTACAGTAGCGCACTGTAGCGTCTTTTTCCCATCCCATCCCGTCAATCAAGGCCCCACCGCTTGGCTGTCCCGCTCCCGACCCACCATCGTCATCTGGCCGGCGGCAAGAGACGCATCGTGAAAGGCGGAGAGAGAAAGCCTCACAAAAAAAACAACTTACATTAAACAAGAAGGGGGGTTACCTTTTCTCGATTGAATGGATAACGAAAACCATGGCTGAGAGGGGGGAAGGAAAAGTCTTTCTCGAATGGGGTTATTGAGAACCAGGGCAATACCGGTAGTGAAGAGGAGAACATATCAGGATGGAGCTTCAATGGCACTCTCAATTTACAAATTAGTGACCTAAAAGTAAGGCACTGAATGATATATCAAGTTAATAAAAAAAAAAAGACACAACCATCTCCTTTATCTTATACATCAAATCTTTCTACCCCCCCCTGCCATCTTTCCTCCATCCAACTCTTCACTCCTCACCTTCACTCCTCACTCACACTCCAACTCCAACTCCCACTCGCACAAAAGACAAAGACACAAAACAATCAACGAACTTGTTCTTAAGCGCCCATCTGCATGCAGGCCAAGAAACATGCACCCCCCGCTCCGCCCTGCATCTCTTCCCCCCTCCTCCAT
>JABFFC010000829.1:0-16952 GCA_013623535.1 Fusarium penzigii
CACTAATACTTGATAATACGCCCTTGATAGCCTTTGATATAGTCTTGCAATAGTTATTCCCTTGGTTTGGAGCCTCAACGTTAGAGTAAACTAGCCAATACATATGAGTTCTTTATATATATCTACTAATATAACTACTATCTACTCATACATCTGCATATCTGCTTGTTCCTATCAGTGTCACCTACAACACAAATTCCATTCTCTTACACCAACCAACCCCCAGTCACTCTCTCCATCTTGTCTCTGTTCAACTTCAACCCATTTCCTAAATCAATTTAGCCACGTTTATCCATTTATTCATACATTCCTTTCCTTCTCAGCCTTTTCCAGGCACAGAAGAAACAAGCAGGACAATTAAAAAAAAAAAAACCGCACTCACTTTTTATTTGTCTCTGTTCAAAACCTCACAGCATACCAGACGAGTTCACCAGTCCCACTCCTTTTCTCTCTTCTCATACAAGTCAACCCGCCCGGACTCTTTCACTATCCCTTCTCTGAACACTACACAAGGCGGGAAAAGATCAACGATCAACTAGTCTTTGTTCTAGACTTTGGTTGTATACGAACGTGCTCGTGCGCTTGTGTGTTCCAGGTGGTTTTTGTGTGTTGCGTGCGTACTAGTAGTACCTATTCCTGCATGTGCGTGTGAACAATTACAAAGAGAGATACCTACCTGCCGAGAGAACGAGGGCGTCTGTGTCTCTCCTTCCTGTGTACCAGTACCAGTACCATTGTCATTGTCATTGTCGAGTCTACCATCATATCTTGTAAGTGAAAGAACCCCATCCATTTATATTCCTCCTCATTTCCACCTTCCCTCGATCCAGAACATTTCATTCATAACCACATGGCACCTGCCACCTTCCATTCTTCATTCTTCAGTCTTCGCTTGTTCCTCATCTTTTGCTCCTTCCTTAATCTCCCCTTCCAACCAACGTCTGTTTTCACTTTCACTTTCACTTTTACTGTCTCTCTCCCCCCCGCCTCCATCTCAGCCATCATCTCGGCTTGATAGCCATCTTCAACAACTCCTTTTCCGCACATTTCTCCCGCCGTCATAATCCCCAGCTACCATTCTGCCGGTGAAACCGATTTTCAAGGGTCCAGAAATCTATCCAGTGTGGCTTCTCTTCACCCCTGCGCCATCCAACTTTGGCACTCAGTCAGCTTACTGCGATATTCAGCCATCATCTCTTCAGCCATCTTACATTAACCAACACCAACACCACCGCCACTGCCACTCATAAGCCATCGTCATCTTCACCCTGCTGCCTCTCCATACCCCTAGGCTCACGCGACATATAAAGCAGTGACCCACCATCCTCCCGGAACCAATCTTAAACTCTCTCTTATATGTCCTCTCAGCTTCACTCTATGAGACCTTCATCCCTCAGAACATCAGACAGAGATCCCCGGTGCTTTCATTTCCCACTTCGATCTTCAAACCTACGATCAAAGATGCATGTTTCCGACGACTTCCAAGCTCTTTGCTCCCGTCTTCACACTCTGGTTCGCCAGAGACGACGCAAGGAAAACAACATTGTCAGCCGTCAAATTGTACGTAACCCATTCACTTCTTGAATCGTTTTTATGCATCATCTAACACATCATTCTAGTCTTCTCCATTTGACTTTAGGCATGAGTCTTCCTCATTACCGGGCATTTCTGATGATGAGTAAGTCTTCTTCTTCTCCGTTCATATCCAACGACCCTACCACTTGTTACACTTCTACTAACACACACGTCTTGATAGAATCTCTATGCTCCGTGATAAAGCGGCTGCCAGCCGTATTGGAATTGCCGACCCCGTTGTGCCTCGAGCCCCTATATCAACGATCCCCTCGGGCCTTTTCTGCCACCCCGTTCGACCTCCTATGAAATCCACACTGACTACTCAGTCCATATCTTCGACTGATAGTTTAGAATGAGTCATTACGGCAAAAAGATTGCACAGCATAGGAGCCACGATCTAGACTCAAGCAGTTCCAAGAAAACTTCAGGGTCTAGATGTGTTCCGATATTTGTATTTTTATATTTTCGACTTTTCTGCAAAGAGTTTGTTTGGGTTTGGAGTTTGGCATATAAATTTCACGGTTATGGACAAGTATTTTCTCTCGGCTTGTTTAGGATGGGTCATCACTACTTGGATCATGCAAGGGCTCTGGGCAATCTGCTGCTTTTAATGTGTTTTGTAATTCACAGATAAGGACAATTGGGACAACAATAAGACGGGCGAAATCGACGGTATCATCAATAGCAGGAAGACACATCGCTGTTATATGACGGAGTTGGTGATGTGGCTTTTGCCCACTTGTGAGTAAGGGGGAAGTGTGCTAGACGAGATATTAGACAACTACCAGAGCGTTGGCTGACGTCTCCAGCCTTTTTGATCAATAGACAAAAACTTTCAGGTCGGATAACGACATGGTCAAGAATTTGCGAGACCCATATGCCCCTTAGCACCTAGCCATTTCCAGTTCAGTTCATGGTGTACTCCTATCTTTTATTATTTGCAGTGTGTATTTGACGTCTTTATTTCTTCAGATCCAACCAGCATACACATCCAGGCTCTCAGACCGCACTCCCTCCATCTCACCCTTGACAGGGAGGAGCTTGACCTTGGTACCCTTATCCTTGGCCCATTTCTCCAAGAACTCGCTCACCCTCCGCTCTGTCTCGCCATCATCCTTCATCAGAAGCGCAAGTGCATCATAACCACCTGCGCCAGGCACAACGCCGCCGTAGACACCTTCGACGCTGCTGAGGCCATCCAAAAGCTCTGTTTGGCTTTGTGGCTCGATGGGGACGTCACTCGCCTCGCCCATCTTCCTGATTAGCTCGCGCACCGCCGTCAGCTTGGCTGGGAGCTGTGCGACGTCGCCATTCTTCAGGGTAGCAGCAAGGTCCTCGTTTCGTTTCTGTAGGTCGTCCCAGAGCTGCTTGGAACCTTGGGCGTCCTGACTCCTCCATGCCAGAACCTTCTTGACCATGCTGACCGTCTTGCTGCCGCAATCCACATCACACATACGTAGGACAACCCCTTTTGGCATGCTCACCTCCTCCTTCAGTACCTCGACATCCCACGAGCCCTCCCCATCAACAAGTTCCACCAGGGCAGATGCAAATCCTGCCGTTCCGGGCTCGGGAATCTTGCTTAGAGTCTCAGGAGAGAAGCGCCTGTAACGACAGGAGCCATAAACAGCGGCAGCCACATCGAAACCAGATCCGACCTTCCCCTGGGCAGCACAGTGAGCTGCTTGAGCCAGGTTGTGCAAGGTTCTCTTGCCTTTGTCAGATTCAATGTCAAACAGATCTAGTGGGAGGTAATGGTTGAGCAATGCTGCCGTGAGCGAGGTGACGAGGGCGGCAGAGGAGCCGAGGCCAGTCTTGTTGGCGTTACTCAGTGTCACAGGGAACTTGTTAAAACGCCCCTGATGTGTGCTTTGAGGTCCAGAATGAGAGTAGTAGTCATTGTCGGCAAGGATGATGAGGCGTGCGGAGGTCATACTATGACTAGGGCGCTGTCCAGCAAGGCGATCGACATAGGTGAGGGCATAACTCAGAGTTGTTTCCACGAAAGGGTTTGGGTTGACATTTGTTCCGCTGCAGATGGGCGAGTTAGAATACAGATGGTATCAGTGTACGGTACGCAATGCTGGGTGTGTCGTTTGCTGTACTCTCATCAAACAATCATCCCCTCAAAGTCCTCTACGATACCAATACTGGCATTCGGAAACAATCACAACATGACCTACCTAAGGGATAAATAGGAAATGGAGAGACGAAAGATGAAAGGCGTAATGTTTAGAAGAGGTAAAATCGACTTACCTTTGCAATTGAGTCACCTTGATACCACCATCCTCTTGAGCCAAGTGATATCCGTAGCGCCACTGAGCCTCAAGAAACTGGGGGCTATCCACGACAATCTCAGTCAACTGCACCCCTGGTGTCGTATGAATCTCTCCTGCAATAACGTTGATTCGGGCATTCAGCCCAAAAACAAATCCTGTATGCTGTCGATCCAGCACAAGATACCCTCCGGCGAGAAGGACCTTACCAGGAGCAGAGACAGCGATGGTGGGGTTGCGGGAGGGCATGATGGAGGGGTTTAATTTCTCTAAGAAATATAGGATCCAGGGGTCTAGAAAATGGGAGTCGACTTGACGAGTTTGCAGAAGAAAACAGAGTGAAGATGGAGGCGGAGATGGAGCAGGGCGTGATAAAATATGAGAAGGGAGGGGATTTCGATGAAAAGAGGGAAACGTTGGAAGGTTACTGATGTATGTATGATGGGGTGTAATGTAAATGAGATATGTTCTTACTACAGCGACTAAGTCAGAAGCAACGGAGAGAATCGTGAAGTCGAGGCGCACCTGCCTCGACTTGATTGTCCAATCACATTACCCCAGCAGGTTAAGGGAAGGGAAAAAAAAGGTACCAATTTAGCGCTCTTTGTCGGGACATTATCGGCTGACAAGCAATAATCAATCACTCAATGAGTTGAGGCAAGTAGGTACTCAGAGGTAGGTACTAAGGCTGTAGATATCCTCACAATTCATGGATTCACACAAAATATCAACATCACTTTGGTTCAAAATTGGTTGTCAACTCGGACTTGTTTGATTCTTGCATTATTGTTGATACAAGGAGAAGATTCCCAGCTTCCTCTTCTCTGCATTTATCCATTCATAACCTCCCGCTATTTTTTTATGTTCCATTGTAACCTTGATTCCCGTCGTGCAAACATGCTCCAGACTATGTATAGCTTTCCCAACTTCGGAGTGGTGATGTGTCTATCAGGGAACGTCCAGCCCCAAATCCATTCATCAAAGGGCCAACGATCCATATCGAACTCATTTTTATGTCCCATAACGCCGACCGTCCCAGCAACCGAGAGCTGTTTCCACTCGACCGAGCACCCCGATATATAAAATCAACCCCAAATAAACCAGCCCTCCAGACAAGTACAACGGGGTATCAAACAAAACGCGAAACAAGAGAAGAAAGAAAAGAAAGGGAAAATAAAGGTTAAAAATCCAGACCAGACCAACACAACCGACAGACAGGGCCGGCCAAATACATCCGCACTCCACAAACCACAAACCACACACCGCTCACCCACACTTAAGCACTCATGCTTAAGCGACAGGGGCCTCAGGGCCACCGCCCAGGAGCTCAAGCACCTTGTTGACAACGGCACTGGGGTAGCCCCTCGTGAGCATCTCACCGACAACTCCCTCGGCCTGCTCGCGCTGCTCAACAGCCAGAAAAGCACGAGTCATAGCTTCGTAGGTGCTAGGCTCACGCCTCTCTCGGCTGACAGCATCGTAGATACCTTGAGCCTTGTCAATATTCTTCTCTGCGGCCCATCCGTGAATCAGAGTGTTGGCAATATATGGAGTAAGCTCCACACCCTTGCGTCGCATCTGCTCAAGCACCGGCTCTGAAGCCGCAACCTGGTGGTTGGCGACCATAGCCTCGAGCAAAGCCTGATAGAGACTAGCATTGACAGGGACAAGAGACTGCTCCACGACCGAGTTGAACATGGCCATGGCACCCTCCATGTCGTGCATGACACAACCGCGAGCGTGAATGAGCGAGGCGTAGTGCACAGGCTCGACACGCTGGCCAGAAGCACGAATCTGAGCAAGCACTTCCTCGGCGGCAGCCATATCCACAGGCTCCAGTGTTGCGTGGGTGTCAACCAGGAGCTTGTAGGTGTGTGCAGTAGGAACAATCTTGTTGGCCTTCATACGCTCGTAGTAAGCCAAAACCTTGGCCTTGTCTCGCTTCGTGGTCAAGAAAAACTGCATCATGCTGTTGTAAGGAGCAGCGCGAGCCTTGTAGTTGGGCATGGCCTCCATCTCATCGAAAAGCTCTTCAGCAAACTTCTCATCACTGACTCGGCACAGCGCATTGACAATGCTGCCGTAGGTCACTGACGTAGGCTTGATACCCAGAGCTCGCATCTCAGCAAAATAGAAGAGACAGTCATCAATGCGGCGGGCCTTGCCAAGCTTGCCAATAAGAGCATTGTACAAGAAAGAGCTGGGCTCAACACCCTCAGATCTAGCACGAAGAAAGATGCGGACAGCCTCAGAAGCCTCGTCAAACGTCTTGGTAGAGTCCTTTAACGTCGTGATGTAGAGGCCAAAGGTGTTGGCAGAGGGAGTGGCACCCATCTCCAGCAACTCCTGGTGATACTGCTCAGCGCGACCTCGGTTACCCATGGTCAAGCATGCACCAACCATGGCATCAAGGATGCTAGACCAGCCATATCGGACAATAGCATACTGGGGCAGGAGAGGCATGTCGGTACGGGCCATGGCGAGAATGTCATGACAGAGGTCAATCTTGCCCTCTCGAGCCGCGGCAGAAATGAGCTTGGCGTATGTGATGTAACGGGGGTGTCGACCAGCACGGCGCATGTTTCGGAAGCGGTTCAAGGCCTCTGTCAAGCGAGGACCCTTGCGCCCATGGTTGCCTTCGAGATCGTCGGCAATGAGCGAAGAGCCCTTGTAGTCTGTGTTATGAGCATAAGGGTCGAACGCATCCTCGAAACTTGAGACAGTAGCAGATGAGAGGTAGGGCGAAGCAGTCGCAGGTTGCTGTGCGAAGCTTGAGACCTGAGATGCAACTTCTCGGGGATCAGTAATCCCACGGGTCTCCATATATCGAGAAATAAACTCCACGCCCTCGTCAATCTCCTCGATGAGTTGAGATCGAGCATCGCCAAGCGAGGCTCGGATTCGCTGGAACATCATCTCGGATTGAGCCAATCCCTCAGCCACTTGGCCAGAGCCAATGAGAGCCACGGCGTACATGGTCGCAGGCTCGATGAAGGCAACTGTTGCTCGCATGTTAGGGTTGACGAGAACAGTCCAATACTTGGTAGCAGCAGCGACATCACCTTCTCGCACACTCATGGCGAGAAGGGCGATAACAGGTGTTGCCAGATCGTCATAGTATGAAGGAATCTTTTCGTACGCAATGAGAGCGGTATCCTTATCATCCTTGTCAGCGGAAACGGTGGCGATCTTGGCCATGGCGCGAGCGCGGGCCTCTTCCTCGACAGCCTTGGCCCAGTAAAAGGCTTCTTGGTAGATCCCACGGGTAATAAAACCCTTGACAAAGCCAGCCGTGACCAAAGCATCCTTGATATCAGCAGCACGAACACCGTACTCGCCGACAATCTTCTGGAAAAATTTCATGGCACCCTCGATCTTGTCAGTAATGACATAGGCGTTGATGACTGCAGCATAAACCTCGGCATCCCGTCGATCGTGGAGAGTCGTTCGGCCTCCATCATGAGCGATAGCCAGGTTGCGGTACTCGTTATAGCATTCAACAGCACTGACGAGATCGCCTGAAGAGGCGAACGCCGTAATCATGGTGGGGAAAACAGCCGCGAATGGGACTGTCTGGTTAGCCTCCATATGCTCGAAAAGACGAAGCATGTCAGCAACACGGCCGGCCTGGGCACAAGCAGAGATGAGTTGATGGTAGGACTCGGCCGAGTAGATAGCCTTGTCAGTATCAACGGAAGTGTCAAAAAGCTTGATGGCGAGATCCAGTCGATCGTCTTCACAAATGATAGCGTGCTCGAGCTCATGAGATGCGAACATGAACTTGCCAGGCTCGTCCATGCCGCCAAAACGGTCACGCTTCTCCTCGAGAGCAGATTTCAACTCCGCCACCTCAAGGCATCGTGAGGCTAGGAGACCTACCAAGATGTTGAAGGTGTCAGCATCAGGCGAAACTCTTCGTCGGAGCATGTCAGCGTAGACATCGAGCGCCTTGGAGACAATCTCAATCCTCTTGGTAGGGACATGGATAGCGGCCATGAGCAGGGCATTGTAGGCGCCGGCTGTCGGCTGAACGCCAGTAGCCAACATGGCCTCAAAGACAACCGGGATCTCAGTGTATCGACCATCTTCGGAAAGACTGTGAAGATGATGTTCATAAGACTGAGACTGTGGGTTCACAGGCGGCGAGGCGCTACGGGCAATGCTTGCTGGAGTTCGTGATCTTTCAATCGCAGGGGACTGATACCTTGAGCCGACATATGATGTCGATTGTCCAGCGGCGGCTGCATTCTCAGCAGCATCCTGGACACTCCGGGCCTCAATCTCTCTCTCAAGCGCAGCATCGATGTGGGCGAGGGCAGCCTGCTCCTCCAGGGAAAAGCCCGACTGGTCCTCGACCTCTTGGGCCAGTGCCTGCTCCGCCTCCCGAGCAGATGCATTGTCCTTGGTGAGAATAGAAGCAGCAGATGGCTTCCACTCAATGCGTTGAGGAAACTCGAATTGTGTCCACTCCCCATCAACTTCATCGACGGCCTGCTTCGACTGCAAGGCCTCAAAGTAAGCGTCTAACCCTCCATGGTTGGGAGCGACACGGTGCTCGGTGGGAAGACCCGAGGTCGCTGATCGTTCAGTGTGGAAAGCTGAATGAAGCTGGAGAGCTGGTAGACGCCCAAGTCGGTTGGGGTTGCGGCGAACAAATACAGGTCGGTTTTGTGTGGTGAGAACGTGAGGATGAGCAGCGGCAACGACAGACTGAGCGTAGCCGTGTGTGGTGATAGACTTGGCGAATGTTGATCCTTGACGGACGAAATTCGAGTAGAGGGAAGAGTATATGGTGGGCATTTAGAATGTGACGGAGGGGGTAGGAGGCTAGAAGCCGGTCTGTGTTAGCCAGTGAAGCACGATGAGTCAATCAACAATGCCATGCTGGGTATTCAAATGCCGTGGCACAAGAGATCAATCGAAAGACTGCCAAAACCTGGAGTCTAGTCGAACGATTATGAGATCGATTGGGGCCACGAGATCTCGGGGGGGCGAAAGGGTACAGAATTGTAAAGTGTGTGCGTGACGGACCAATGGAGAAAGCATCGAAGTGTGACTTACAAGAAAAGGGTATTAATTAGACAAATGCAGGTTCATTTGACAGCGACGGAGCCGTCAAACAAACGCGCAGGACCAGATTAGAGGTAGAATGGTTGGGGGAGGGAAGGAAGTGAGATGTAAAAGAAAAAAAGAATGGAAGAAATGGCAGGACTATGTAAAAAAAGAAAAAGAAGTGCCTCGTTCGGCTGTTCTATTCTTTTGCGATTGAAAGGTGAGGATGAATTCAAACAAGGGCCGGGACCGATGAGACGGGGGACCGCTGCGCTTTTCTTTGGCTGACGGCTGGAGGTGGATCAGGTGGGTACGTACAGTTTTTTTTCTCGTCCTCTTGGCCAGTCTCGCGGGCGCGAAGCCTCCAGGAAGTTGCGATGAAGGGTTTGCGTCAAAAACGTAGAGAAAAAATCGATGCGTCAGGAGGCAGCTGGCGGAGGAAGGGCTCAGGACTGAGATGTGTGGGGAAAGCGCCCAGTACAATGGAGACAGTGGTAAAAAAGAGCTTCCTCCACAGCGGGCCAGACTGTAATGGTGCTGACTGGCAAGCTATCTTAGCGTGTGTAGCCACTAGAAAAAACACCACAACAGGTGCCAATTACTATCGCAGAGTCCAAGTATCGAGCTGGGCTTGGAGTTGGAATTGGAGTCTGTTGTGTTGGTGGCAGCGCTGGCGGGCGGGCTGGTACAGGGGTTCGCTGTGGGTGTGTGGGTGTCGTAGTGTGGCAGTCAAGGGTGGGTTCGGAAAGAAGGCGCCCAGGGAGTGGTCGACTTCTGGAATGACTCGAGCCCTGTCCCCTGTCCTGTCTTGGTCTTCCTGGAGTTTTCTTCCACCTCCTCCGTCTTTTTTTCTCCCCACCGCACACCTTGCCTTGCATTGCGTCGCGTTGCGTTTACAACCTTCCACCGAGAACCCTGTCATTCCACGCCTTGTTCCTCATCAGCATTTCTCTCCAACGGAGAAAACTACCATTCTAATGGCGGTATATCGCATTAACTCGCTGCGGATGCACATGAATTTAGGCGATCCAAACGTACGCGGCCATTGATTCATCCATTCTTACTGAACCCGCATCCGCAATCGATGGGAAAGGGACTTTTTCGATCCCTTACCTAGATTGCCTCTGAAAAGGAAGTTGTTGGAACTGGATCGTCGTCCCCTGTTATCCAGCCTATCATAGTTGAGAGATTTCAGCTGCTGTGGAAGCCTCAGTCTAGTCTTTCCTTTCTTTTGTTCGATTTCCTGACGATGCCCTTCTCTTCTCTTTCTTCCCACACAATTTGACAAGCAAGTCTCTCTTCGAAATTATGTCTAGCGTTATCTATCCAATGGAAACCAGACTGAAGGATTTTTCCCAATTCAAAATTCATGATGCATCGATTTTACCCCACGCACGGGACCCAGATCTCTCAGGCTACAAGATTATGTGCGCGTAAATGACGACAACCCCTCCAGCAACCAAGTTCAAACATGCTCCAGGAGGGCGCTGGAGGAGAGCACTTTCAGGGCTTTACGGGAGAGTTTCTGCAGATCTCGAGCTGTGTTGGAGGGCTCCAAGGGAATTTCAGGGGCCTGTCAGACAGTGAAAATCTAAGTGCAAGGGGCTTATTTCTGGCGGTCATGGGCGAGAACAAACCGGTGCCGTTTTGCAACCTTCACACTAAGGCTTCCTGTCCCTCTTCCCCTAGACTAGCCTAGCTCACTTACATCCCAGGACGCCCTGGCCACTCTGGCTCCCGCTGATGGTGGGACCTAAGGAAGAAGCCGGAAGTCGACTGCCAGCCTGTCGGGTTGCACCCAGAGGACCCCATCGAGCCCGTTTGAATGGGTTTGTCAACTCGAGGCTAGCACATCCCAAGAATCGTGAATCATCGAGGCAATTTCAATTGTCCTCTGCTTTTTTCAACATGTCTCCTATTCGCTGTTGGTCAGCGTGGGCCCTACCCAGCTGTGCCCTCGTATGGCGTTTTTGTCAGTCAGGGGTTCAAGGGCTATGGTTGCGGAACTGAACTGTCCGCGGACCAACGTTGGTGCTTGTGAAAAAGCAATATCCCATGCAAATCTACCCTCGGTTATAGATCACTCAATGCATTGAGGGAAGAAGAAAAAATTCTTCTGAGCCACTTGCAGGAAATCAAGTTGCGACATTACTAGGATGAGGATAAGATGAGAACATGAGCATGTCTTCGCCATGGAATATCTGTGGTCCATAGAATCGCGAATCTCAATCGTCATGTTCAACAACTTTGCATATTGTATCCGTAGATTCCGTTTTGGGGCACAGTAGTTGAAGCTAAAGAGCTGTCGCGTTCCAAGTTTAACATGCATAATCAGTCGTCACCCTTCGCAGAAAAAGGGGACTAATACCTTTCTTGAACATCTCCACAATCTGATAGATATTCGCCCGTCTTACACTGCCATCAGCCACACAAATGGAGCCAGCCACTGTGCTGGCTTACAAAAGTAACAGATACACCACTATGCTGTGGCAACGTCTGGCCCCTTCAAGGGTTTCATTCCCGGAGCTTTGGGAACTCTGGGAACCACAGGGCTGCAGGATTTTTGTTCCGTCACATGGACAGGCTGAACGAAAAAAAACCGTTCTCAGACCGGATGCCACGGACAAGATACATGCCGTTTGTTATCTCTTTACCCATTCGTCGCCTCTCGAATTGGCATTCTCCATTTGATGCCGAGTCCGAACGGGATCTGTGAAACCCTTCGGCATTTTCAGTTGTCCCCTCGTCCGAACTTGCGCTCAATAGCAATCACTCATCAACAATCCGAATAAGACCGCCCGGAATTAACACCGGATTATGGGTTCTATTTTTTTGTCTCTCTTCTCTCTTAGTAGAAAGCTCAGACTAATGGAACCCACGCCATGTTGGTTTGATGAAGATAACAGGGTTAATGCTCCGTTTCGGACAAGAGGGTAAACTCCTTTTAACTCCAGAACAGTTATATTTGGATCTCGAAATCTCCAGGTTGCAGTCGCTGAACGTTGACGAAACAGTGATTATCCTATCACGGAGTGGGAGGGTACAAATTGCCACTAGTCTTACTTGTCTTCGGCACTGCAATCAAGGCTTTGTCTCGGATGTTTTTAATGGATTATGGGTACAGTATAATAAGTGTAAGAAGTGGTGATGATGAGTCTTGGAGATGTCATCGACGCAAACTGCATGATCAGGTTTGTTACATCACAGTACATCTACTATGCAACACTGATGCAAATCATCATTTTGGATTCTGGTCCAACCTCAGCCTCGTGATGGGCCCCAGAGCATGCTCCTCACAGTGTGTTGCCTTAATCACAGCCTTCGACGAACTTAAAAGACATTCGCCCCTTGAAAGCGTGAGATGACTCAACTTGAGGATGTCACTTGACAGCATGTCTACTTGGCTTCGGAATGTCCAGGAAACCCTTCTGAAATCTAAATTGCCATTCTGGCTGTCATGAAAGAAAATTCCCGCAATCTGGTCATAAGATCGTAAATTTGTAATGAAGGATCACCACCAAAAAAATCTCATCGGAAGAGGACCCCAATGCGACCCTAGGTTCTCATGACAGTTTGGCAGTCCCTGGTTGTCCGTCCTATCATAATCTGGCTTCTACCAGTAGGTACCTACGTATCGATGGGATCAACAATTACTCCTGTTGATCCACGTGACTACTACCTCGACCACTCCCTAGTTCCTACTACCAAAGGTCTGGTCCAGGTCTCTATCTCCCGCTTCCAGATAAGATAAGCTTTCGAGATGAACCCCCTCCACCTTAATTTTTCCTGGTTCTTATCGATAAGCAATGATAGGAAAATTTACCATCCAAACGTTGAAACTTTTTTTTCACATGAAGTTATCAACAACTAGGCCCCACCTTACTGCTATCAACTTGGCACAACATCAACAAAATGGCTGACGATGGCATGCTTCTTAACTTTGACCTAGGGTCGGGACCTATCAAACCTCAGGTTAAATTCAAGGGTGGCCGCTGGAGGGACAGAAAGCAGGCTGAAAAGTCAGCTCGACTGGGCAACAAACCAAAGCCTGTAGGAGAGGACGGATTCGACGAACAGCGATCAAACAAACGCCAGCGAACCGGTAACGATGGTTTTGGACGGAAATTCGAGTACAGGCCGACAGAAAAGTACATTCCACCGCAGAAGCCCATTGACAATGACGGCTCAGCGCCAGCTCCAACAATCCAGCCACGACAGCATCAGACCGATGGAAAGTCCAGACAAGTCATCTCTCGACTTTTCTCATTCAACCCTGCTCAGACGACAGAAGTCGAGGAAAAATCAGCGGACTGGACTGCCCCGGAGCCAACGAATGCGCCCCTCGCTGGTGTTGCCAGTTTTGGCACTCTAACGATTGCCTCTCGTCTCGTGGAAGAGCTCGGCAAGATGGGCTTGGAACGGCCTACAGCGATTCAAAAGAAGGTCATCCCACATATGCTTGAAGGCAACTCTGATGCATTTGTCCAGGCTGAGACGGGTTCCGGAAAGACCTTCTCCTATCTACTGCCGATCATCCACCGCGTCCTTCTTCTGAGCGAACGAGGCGGCGCCAAGCTTCATCGCGACTCAGGTGTATTTGCTATCATTGTTGCGCCGACACGTGAGCTGGCTAAGCAGGTACATACCGTACTTGAACAGCTCATCCGACCATTTCCCTGGCTCGTCTCAACAGCCATCACAGGTGGTGAATCCAAAAAGGCGGAGAAGGCCCGTATTCGCAAGGGTGTCAATTTCCTCGTGGCCACTCCTGGACGACTGGCTGATCACATCGACAATACTAAGGCTCTTAGCCTCGACACTGTGAGATGGCTCATTCTGGACGAAGGTGATCGATTGATGGATCTTGGTTTCGAGGATGATTTGAAGAAGGTGATCACGGAACTCAAAAAGGTCGATGTGTCTGACAAGTTACCGGACGGCACTCCGCTAAAGTCTGTTCCTGATCGCAGGGTGACAGTGCTTTGCTCAGCCACCATGAAGATGAACGTCCAGAAGCTGGGCGAGATGAGTTTGGCGGATGCTACTTTCCTAGCTGCTCAAAAAGAGGAGGGCGAAGGCGAAGTCAAATCGGAGATGAAGGCACCGGCTCAACTGCATCAGTACTACAGTATCGTACCAGCAAAGCTCCGCTTAGTGACCCTCATTTCTTATCTAAAGGCGACTTTTGCGCGACGTGGAAAGACGATGAAGGCCATCATCTTTATATCGTGCGCCGACTCAGTAGACTTTCACTTTGAGCTCTTACGGGATCCTAACAATGAGGAGGCACCTGTTGGGTCTGCGAAGGAGGCAGAATTAATTTCTAAGACGGTAGCGAAAGCGGCATACATCACCTCGCCTGCGAGTCCCGAAGTGGTGCTGCACCGAATGCACGGCTCTCTATCTCAACCTGTACGTACAGCTACTCTACGATCTTTCTCGGCCTGCAAATCACCTTCGCTTCTGATCACGACCGATGTCTCTTCTCGAGGTCTGGATATTCCCTCGGTGGACTTGGTTATCGAGTATGACCCTGCTTTCAGCTTTGCTGACCACATTCATCGAGTTGGTCGAACGGCCCGAGCTGGACGGCCAGGTGATGCGCTGCTCTTCCTTCTTCCCGGAACAGAAGAAGGCTACATTGAGCTGCTGAAGGCGTCTACGCCTCCCACGGCGCAATCATATGACTCTATTCTTCAAAAGGGTATGATGACCAAGCTTGAGTTCCCAGTTGAGACATCAGCGAAGCCTGAGGATGGTGCCTCTTTCCACAGCAAGGCTGAGACACTGCAACTACACATTGAACAGCGTCTGCTTGAGGATACAAAGCGTCTCGAGCTAGCACGCAACGGCTTCAAGTCTCACATCAGAGCCTATGCCACACACATCAAGGAGGAACGCCAACATTTTGATATTTCCGAGCTCCACCTGGGCCACACAGCCAAGAGTTATGGCTTGAGAGAGGCACCAGGCGGAATCGGAGCCGGAGTGGATAGAAAGGCGAAGAAGCGAACCAGTAAGGGTGTTCAGAAGGATAAGGATCAGAGCAACGATCAGCATCAGCGGGATGAGAGGCCTGGGCAGGACATTATCAAGATGAAGAGTATGATGTTGATGAAATCTGCGGCGGATGAGTTCAATATTGGTTAGTGTTAGAAGCGAGCATTAAAACAGGGCGTTTCTTTTATATGGTTTGAATGATGAGTTTTCTCGGGGTTCTTTCTTTCTCTTTTTCGGTCTTGCAATTATTGTTCATGTTTGGCGTGACTATGGAACAGACAAGTTGATATTGAGTTATCTACTCGATCGTGGACAAACGGCTCAGCGTTACATCTCGGATCTTAGATCTTGGTAGTATCGACATGTGGGGTGATGAACAAGGATGAAGACATTGCTAGTCATTGTTAAGCTTTTGTTTCGAAGCAAGACATTACGGATAGTCAGATTTGTTGACTAGATTTCGCCATACCACTGTGCGATGAGCGGTCAAAAGCCGGCCTGGGAGACTGTATCCCGTCTGTTGTTTACGTACATTCAGCAAGAAACTTGATTCTGAAGGTGCGGCAAGTCGACAGGGTTGTGTAACGCTCAATCCATTCACAGCAGAGCAGACTGACACAGCCACAGAATGGTTTTCCATTCCCCCCACGAAATACACCTACACGACCCTCCATTGTTCAACTTGTTGAATTCGTTTGGTTTTCAAGGGTCCAGTGAGACGGATGTTGTGGCCACGAGGGGTGGGAAAGCATGACATCAAGCCACATCAAACGTGACGGTCCGGCTAATTAATGCACAATTGTACGGGCGATACTACCTTATATGATCATGATGATCAATGAACCCTGTTCATGATCGAGCTTCCCCCCTCCTTTGCGAAGTCAAGCTTGGGGTTTCCGCAACGCGTAATGAAGTGTGTTGGGAACGTCATTTTGAAGCACAAGCATCAATGGATGAAGAGGATATTACTGGTTTGTCGAAACTCGTGGTTGTGTTTGATGGCAGGCATGTGGCTAAACGTCGATCTCTGACAGGCATCCTTGGGCTATGACCCTTGGTAAGCTGGAATAGGAGGCAAGTTCAACAGGATGAAGATACTGTATTGGATAATGGGGGTTGGAGATGGGAATTTGACGTCATGTTGTGATGTAACTCGGCCTCGATCCTTTGAATTGCAACATCTGATCTGAGATGAGAGATGTTGACGTGATGTCGAAAAGAAATATAAGAGCCGCTGATTCTCCTCTGGAAGGAAAAGAAGTTTCTGCCCAGAAAATTTACCTGATACCCCCTACCCCCCCCCCCCCCAAAGAAAAACCATCTACTATCAACAACAAAAGTTCAACTTCGGTTAGACCTATCAAAACCAAAACAACCTTCAACTACATCCATCATGAGCAACAACAAGGGAGCTACTGACCAGGCCACCGGTGCCGTCAACCTCCTCACCAGCACTCTCGGCAATACTGTCGGTGGTCTCGGCCGCACAGTCGGTAACGTCACTGGTGCTGCCACTCGCGGCGTTGGAGACACCGTCACCTCTGTCACTGGCGACACTGGTCGTCCCATCGGCGATGCTGTTGGCAACCTAGGCACTGGAGTTGAGGGTGGACTCAACGACGTGTCCAAGGGCGTTGAGAACGCAGGAAACTGGAAGAAGCAGTAAATCAACAACAATATCAAGACACTGGGGGATAATGGAAAACAAATAGGATATTAATGGATATGATTGTACGATTTAACTTGACAAGCTCAATGAAGCTATCAAATGGCAAATAATTCGAGATTGAATAGTCACGGCAATGGGCTCGTGATGTTTGTTTACATTGTGAGCATGATCCATATTTATTGTGAATTAAGCAACTTGGAACATGTGAAGGTTATCACAGCAACAGCTCTCGCGCAACTTGGCACGTCAGTACACATGGGTTGACTTGGTATTGACCAGGCCAACAGACAGGTTTGCAGTTTTCACGGACATCTTCTTCATGGCCCTGCATATAGCAGAGCTCACAATGAAAAGGTGGTAAATCAAAAATTACGCCCCCC
>JABFFC010000830.1:0-42165 GCA_013623535.1 Fusarium penzigii
CCCCCCCCCCCCCACCCTTTTGGTCGGGCTTGGCTCAACGGTGTAAAATGGGAGTGTACCAGAGGCTGGCATTGCCATGCTACCAACAGAAGGACTCGAGGGGTGTGGCCCTACATTTTCTGAAACCGTGTGGGGAAGAAAACCAATCCACATCCCCGAACCAGATGGACGGATTAAACATCGTCATGGGCAAAACCATTTCTGCATTGCTACACCCTGCTTAGTTTCCCAAGGATGATAGAGCGAGCGCAGGTTCCAGGTTTTCATCGTCGCTTCTACTGCCATCACGGCTTGCCAGCACATCATTTTTGCTTGCATGATAGTACTGACACCGCTGTAGGCAGGGTTTCTTCATCATTGAAACAAGCACCTTTGACAACCAACAGCTGGAATGAGATCATTCGAGTCGACGATCTTGAAGTACTGATTTCCCTGAAGGATTTGAGAGGGGAAAGGGCACAATAGTGTTGTGCAGGGGCAACGTTGGTTTGGCTAGCTCAGAAGGCTGGGTTGCTGGTGTGTATTTATCAATGCCACAGCCGTCCAGTCTTTTGGGCCGGCCTCGAAGACTGATACTAGGAGCTATGTAACCCTGGTGCATCCACTCATCTCCTAAGTCTCCGCCGTTTAGCTGTGAGGTTTGAATGAAGCGATGGGCAGCTGCTACCTGATGCGTTGGTGGGTGACAAAAAAACACGAGAAACTCGAAGCACGCTTTCCCTTTTATTCCCAGTAGTACGGAGATCAATGGGTTTTCTGCCCCCCCAGATGCCATCTTACAAACCAGCGGTATCACAACAATTGCTGCGTGATGGGAAGTTTGGGAAGCCATGCATGACCAGAAGGTTTCTTGCAGGCGTGCGGCAGACCTTGTACATCCGTCGTACCTTGGCGCATCAACCTATCACTGAAAGTTTACTCCCAGTATGTTATGCAGTGATTATGATCGCCTGATCTCTCCTGCGATCTACCAAAGTGTGTGCTCAACGAGTCGAATCCCGAAGAGACTGGGTTGCGGGGTTCTGAAGGAGTCATTGAACAGAAACACGAAACCTCGTTTCTTCTGTACACCGACATTTGACCATTGACATGGTATTGGCATACTGAAACCAGTTGCATCTCGCAAGACCTGACAAGCAAGCTTGTATAGCCGGCCTGACAAACTCAACGAACCCTCGAAGGATCGGAAGGGGGACCCTGGGAGATGAAGATATCAACACATGGCAGGTGATGGGCACAGCGATGGGTGATGATGTGGCATGGCATGGCCTAACAAGCAGTCAGGATCCCCAAGCACATTCGCTCATGGCGATGATGATAATTGGAAGAATTCATCTAGCCTGTGACTCGACCTGCAGGTTACAAGACAAGAGTAAACGCTGGTCAATGGCCAGAACGGAATTGGGCACACATTATGGAGGGTAAAACGTGTTGTGGAAGTGACACCAGCATGCTGGACCTGCCAGGTCCCCCTGGCTTCTCTCATTCGACAATCTCGGGGACAGCTTTGCTACGTAGCGGGAGTGACGTCACGCAGCTTCCAAGAAGCCAATCGGCTTTGACATGCAACGATACCGATGCCCGATTCTCTAAAGGGGTTCTAAAAAGGGGCCGTTGTGAGACATGGGTCCGGGGCGGGTTTTCCCCTGATGGGTTTGTGGTGCAGTGCGATAAACTTGTCAATATTCATTCAGTGTGTGCTTGAATAGGGCTGAATGGACAGATTTTTTTTTTCATGTCTCGGGACGGTGCTTCAGGGCACATCAGGTCATTTCGCTTCTCGGGCTCGTCCTGGCGTTGCATCTAAACACGCCACGACACTGCTACTTTGATGACGCTCATTTGGAAATGCAGAGCACTGGTATTGTGGACGGTTCTCCTTGCAAGTGGTATGGATTGGCTCTTCTCAGCGCCTACGGTGGGCCAACGATGTTGCCTGGATTCATCTTTGAAAAGTATGATAAGTCAAAGCTCATGGATTTATCCCGAATGCTACAGCCTTGAGGAAAATCATGTTTCGTTTCCCTATCAACCGAAGTGGACGCGGAATTTCGATAGGATAGTGGTCTGTCCTATCAGGAGCATGACAAGCGACGTCACGCGGGACCCTTATCACATTGGAATGTGTGAGTATGCGAAGATCACCATCGAAAGGGTTTTGCCGAGCCCATCAAACATGGACGATGAAACGACAGACAAGGCGTCGATGATGATGCGGTGAGATCTGTAAAATACGAGATCAACGCTGACACAACCAACGACTCCCGACCATAATATTGACCTCCGATCCTTTTCGTGTTTTTCTTCTTCTTCTTCTGGCATCATTCCAGGCCAGTGGAGGCGCAGATTACCATGTAGCATACATTAGCACAGAACTTATCCCTCGTCTCCCTTCATTCCCCAGTCGGAGGAGGGGTAGCATCTCGGCCGCATCGGTCATTTCCCAAATAGTGGTTGCTGCTTCTATTCCTGACCTTGCAGATGGCGCGTGGGGATTTAGGGGACATTTTGAGTACGAGATACTGACAAATGTGTAATTGGCAATTCTTGTGGTGTTCGAAAGTATCAGAGAAAGACAGTGGGGGACATTGACCAGCCTTATCTGAGGGACTTGTCCCCCAAATCGTCATCGCACATCTGCAATCTTGAAAGCTGTTGGCTTTATGAGCTCTTGTCACGTCAAGAGTAGGAACCAGACCACCCAGGCAGGATTTCATTCTTGCTGACGTCTGCCACGGCATGCCATTGCGATACTAGTCTGGTCTTTCCCAGTGCATGTTACATACGCGGTGTTATTACAACGGATAATGAGATATGGGATGCCTCCCGGATCGCAAGGCCAGGAACGGTTGCCAAGGAAAAATGAGGACCTTGAATGGATGCGGTCCCTCGTCATGGTTCGTTCGTCACTTGAGGGAAATACAATCAGAGAGATGCGGTGGAACCAAGAGGTTGAGTGAGAGATGCCGACTATGCCGTACCAAGACTTGAGACAAACGAGTTGCGCCCCCCAATTTCAGCAACACGGATGGGCTGAGTCCACGTGCTCTCCCCAAAAGAAGTAGACCGAAGTGATCGTCCCCCTTGAAAGGGGAGCACAGCCAACCAGAAGAGGGCCAAGCCAAACTGCGGGCATTCAGAAATGCACAAATCGGCGGGTTGAGCCAGGGTTTCTCTATCGAGAAGGAGGAAGGAAGACAGAACGAAGAACAAAGGGCGAATCGAAGGAAACGGGGACCATGACTGTGACAAAAAAAGGAGAGCAATCAACTTCCTCTTCCTTGTCAACAAACCCTTCTCTCTCCCTTTTTCTTTGTCGAGGGCCGATGGGGGCCACGCCATGTCCGCTGTTTCAACCTCGACTTACAGCCTATCGCGTCATGGCCAGGCGAGCGCCTGACGTGCTGCAGCCCATGCAATGCCATGCCAGCCGGAAGTGGCACGGCGCTTTTGAACATCCTACCCTGCCCTGGCTTGCCCTTATAGGTGCGTTGTATGGCCTGTACTGCGCTGTACATTTGAGATTAGTGCCCCGAATTACACATACAGGAGGTCTTCTAATACACCAACCAAGCCCAGGCAGCGTCACCCTGGATTGTTATTTGGTCTCGCATTGTTTTATCACTAACATAGCAATCACCAACTGTGCTTACATCGTGACATGGCCAAGGGCCCAGACCACTGACTACGTATGTCGATTGCTTCATCATCGCGACCTTGCCACATCCGTCGCCAATGCTTCATGACGAGGGATGGTTTATTGGCAAGTTATACGACACCCCATCGTCGTTTCTCAGCGACACTCATGCTTGGTGAGCACGTCTTGTCTCGGTTTCCATTACACTGCATCCCTTTCGCCAACTACTTGCAGTTCGCTCTTCGGTCACCTCTTTCTCATAGTCAACCGGAGTTACCTGTCAATCAAGAGCCCGCATGTCTCTTCCTACTCCCACCTTGCGAATTTCCAATGCTGATACCACCCATCCTTCGTTCGCGCTCGATCCTCCTCCCCGCATTGCGCAACAGAATGCTACTCTAAGTACCTCTCAGGTTCCAGTCGATCCTTATCGGGTAATCCTGATCTGGCCATACCCCAGACGCCAGCAATGCGTTAGATGGGAACTGTATTGTACTGGGAGCAAGCCTCCCTTATCATGTCTAACACAGCCTATCTTGCCATGTGAGCTGCGCCTGGCTGCAGAACTCAGTTGTTATAATTGGCATGTTTGATACGGAGCGAGGATGTTCTCTTCTTACACATGTACAAGGCGCAACGTCCGCTGCGCCCAGTTACTAAGCACTAAATTGCAAGATGTTATGATATGGGTGGACATCCGGTGGGCGGACATACACATGGTGGATGCTTTCAACATACATATGTACATGCATGCATACTTACATGAGCATGCATGTATGTAACTACCGTTGAGGTTGCAGAGCACACATCTGCTCCAAGTCGGCCGTACCCAGCCGGAATTGATCAGGTGGGCAGTTTATGAGCTCTCCCAGATGAGGCATTTCTCTTAATACCCATGAAGGCGCACGAATGAATTTGGAAGGATTTCCGATGGTCTGCAGCCCGCTGTTCCTTGTTGCAACCTATTTTAGGTACTGTTTTGGATCTGCACCTGCTCCTGACGCGTGTGGTACAAGACGTGATAAGATGCCCATTTAGATCTCTCATGGTCGTATCATGCAAATAACGAGAATGCTTTGGCTCAAGAGATAGCAGGAACATCTGGTCAGCGCATTGAGCCATGGTGGATCTTGATGAATTGTGTTGTTTTGCTAGGTCTCATGAATACGAACGAGGCTGATGAATTTGGTGCTAATTATATCAGATTGAGTTCGCTGTCGAGTCGGATGGAATGCACGTGCCCTTTGGGTATTGGGTCTGGTTCGAGACTCTAGTTTACTGTCTCTGATACATGTTTGTAGCCTGGCCTCAGATACGAACGGCGCAGATGGTCAAATCGCGGCCGCCTCGAAGCTAGCCCCCTTTCACGATGAGCCGAGTTCTAACTCTGTCCGAAATACGAGCTGCTTTGGTGGTCTTGGTTGCTCATGACAAGCAAAGGATCGCACCTTGGGTCATCGAGGATACACAACCAACAACCCCTTTTTTTCCCTCAAACAAACAAACAAGACCGGATTCAAGACTTTGGGGTCTCACGTATTAAATTCATTAGCGGAAGCTGACCCGAACTGGCTCAAAGGACCTCATGAGGGCTTGAGAGCAGTCTATGTCAAACATGGCACCCCTGAAAAGGATCCCCTTTGCACCTTTGGCTGCCCCTGTCATGGCTTGGACGCTCGGACCTTGGGGTCCTTCTGAACATGATGTGGGGAGATAATCAGAAACACCGACAAAAGTTAGGGGTTCAAGGTCGAGCGTCGGCTTTGACATGTTACCAGTGTCTTGTTGGCCATAACACAGGTCGGCGATTCAGTCGGGACGCAAGAGGTGGACTATGGCGTATGGTGGAACGGGGGTCAAAAAGTTCTAGCGGACAATGGAAGAAAGCTGTCCAATTTCTTTGGGTAAAGGGGGTGAGGATGACGGGTTGGCTAGAGGTGCTGGCGTCTGCTAGCGTCCATAACGGCCAGATGGGTTTTGGGGGAAATGAAGGGTAATCTTGACCGACTCTCATCATGATTATGATGATCATGAGTTGACAGAGTACGAGTAAGTGGGCTCAGCTTTCTAGAGGGATTTTGAGGCGTGTGGATGTTGAAGAGGCTAACGTGACATGACATGACATGCTCGCTACACGGGACTGCAAAGAACATGCCTGTCTGTCTGTTGTCTTTCCTGGTTCATGAATTGCATGTAAGCACTGCATTTGCTTAGGGCCAGTGCCAACGCATATCCCTATCTCGAGACCCAGATGCAATCTAGAGGGAACCACCCGTGATCTCTCGTAAGCCAGGCCAGGGCATGGATCATCACACATCCCTTTTTGTTGGGCTCAAGAGAAGCTGCCACACCTCTGTCCCGTTTATGTCTTTCCGGGAGATGATAGGGATGGCATTTTGCTGTTCATGTAACTGACTTTTTGTTGGAAATAGGTTCACAACACGGTTCAACCACTGGCCGGGCTTGGGTTTGTTGGAGAAGTTTTGGATTCCCATAGCCCCGAGCCAGCCACTGTCGATCATCCCCCCGCAATCGCCTGGGGTAGGTGTAGGAAGAGGTGAGTAAGGTTGTTTTTATTTATAACTGTTTTTTAATTTTTTTTTTTTTTCTTTTCTTCTTCCCTTTTCCTGTTTTGTGCCGTTGACAGAGCACTGTACTGCATGTATCAGTTAGTAATTTGGAGACCCCCTTTTTCTTATTCAACCGAGACTGAAGGACAATATAGAATTGGCCAGCCGTCGTGCGACTAGTGACCATCACGAATAACCGTATGGTTGCCTGGTGCATTCATCTACTCGCCCCCAGATGAGTTCATGTCGTGATACATACATCGTCATGGGGGGTTCTTTATGCTGTATATCAGATCTCACACCAACAAGCTGACAATGGGGGGGGTTCTCGCTCACCTCGGTTATGCGGGAGCTTCTTCTTGGGGAGCTCTTTGACATGTCAAACCGAGTGAGCGATCGCTCTTCCGTTCAAGGGTAGGTCGGTCGGCCGTCCATTGCGACCTCAAACCGCCATTGTGGTAATGGCATGGCTAAAAACATTGACCTGCTTGGGCTTATCTCCTTTCCACCTCCCTGTCAAGGAAGGGAGAAAAAACGACCCGTCACGCTTCACAAATCGCAATTCTTTTCTTGTGTCACTTGACAAGTAAGCCTTACTTTTCTGTTTGTTATATCTTATTATTCCCCCCCATCCGAATTATGCCTCCATTGGCATCCTGGAAATTACAACACAGGATGCGTTGTTCCTGCAAGGTCACTCAGCCTTGCTGACTGTTTTGGTCCACATGCGCATCGCCCTAGGTCTGAATATCATAGGTATAGCACAAAGGAGGCTGGTGTTGCTTTGCTGTCGTTTTGTGATAGAAAATTGGGGGGCAGGATGGGACAGGAAGGGGAAAGAAAAAGAGGTCAGCTGAAGCTGCGCCGTCCATTATCATTCCTTTTGTTCGCAGTCGATACAAGATTGGGATTGGACCTGGAGTGTGCTTTTGGCTGCCTTGCATTCTGGTTCGCAGCGTTGGCTTGCATGATGTTGTTGCATTTCTATCATTGTCGTCTGTTTGGTTGGCCGACCCCCCTTTCTTACACCATCACACATGCGGTCTCTGGCTACTCGACTTGTTGATGTCGTTGTTATTATCGGATATTCAAACTAATGGCGTATTAGGAAAGGAACAACATATAGCAAGCAACAACGTGAACTAACCCCCACTGATCTTACCAGAAACTGATGTCAATGACTGCAAGAACAACAGAGTGTAGGTTCGACTTATGCTCTTTTCAGGATGATATGATGGCTCGGGCCGGTCCCACGTGTAGTCTTGCAGATTGACTCGTCACATTTCTTTCTATCTGTTTGTCTCTACAATTACCTATCCAAGATGTAATCATTCATCAGTGATCTTTTCTGTCATTACTCTTTACGGCAAGATATCTGTTTTGTCAAAGCTGACCAAGTTGGGAAGCTTACAAAAGCAATATGTGTCTTGGACGGGGACATGATCCTCGCCAACGAGGTCGCTTATTTGTCTTTTTATGAGACATTTTCAGTTGATAGAACAATGGAAATTGAATTATGAGTCTTTTTTTTTTATAAATCAAGAGTAGGCAGTCAGCATTGACTTTGGTCATTTGGTGAATATAGAAGTACTTGGAGGAGGATGATATCTGAGCTGTCGTGTATCAAAACACAAAGGACGCTACGCCATGCTATCTATTGTTTCTCATCACGGGTGACACCGTTCACTCTACCTCATCTCAAACGCTCGTTTCTCATAATTCCATGTGAAAATGTAATCACCGTTCAGCTAGCCATTCCCCTTCCTCTCGCATCGTCAGCTGGGCTGCGCACGCAATGCATCGCCATGGGAATCATCACACCTCGAATAGCAAAGCTCGAGATACCTCTGCTGTACTACACTCGTACACTATACTTGATAAGTTCCAACTCGACCATGTATCCTATACAGAGACGATGCATTATGCCCCCTCGACCTTTTTTTTTCTTTTTTTACTCTATTCACACTCGCACTCTTGGAAGGCTACCGATACTTGGGGATGCATTAGATTGGGGGTGTGTAATGCCACGTCAATGGGTCTAAGAGGTCATTTGTCTTTACTAGCGTTACAGACAGCAGAGACAAGTCAATTCAAGTCCACTCATTCAGTTACTTTTTTTCTTCTCTTCTTTCTTTTTCTTTCTCGTTATGTTTCTATTCCTTTGATCTTCATTCTTACTTTCTGCATACGGCGTTTCTTCTAAATTGACATTTGTCTCATTATTAAGAATAGCAATTAAAAAGGAAAATAATTTTGTCCCTAATGAAAACCTAAATCGGCTCCGGTGCGGTTTAAACTAACTCCAAAACTTGAGACAACCCGCGAATAGCCTCACATCAAAAATAAACCTCCCCGCCCCCTTGCTCATTTTAAACCCAGCCGCATCCCCTTCTGTGTACAGAGTATGGGTAGTATAACAAAAACCACTTGGTAACGACACATGTCAATGAACCCGGGCATTTAATTAACCTCCCACAATAAAGCAATATGGGAATGGGTGCCATCACGCCATTGCTTGCATGTTTCGCCGGTCACGTTTTTTATTTTATTTTTATTAATTTATCAGAGGTCAAAACGTTTGATGTGCATTGGCATAGATGAATGACCAAGGGACCTCCTTGCAAGAAAGGGAAACACGGCACTTGAGGCTTGAGGCTTGAGGAGAAGATGAGGATCGTTATTAGACAACACTTTCTGTTGGTTCCAGAAAGTCGGTCACGGTTGCGGGGGTGGACCATGCCCGAGATAGTTGAATACAGACAACACAAGTATAGTGGCTAGTTTCAAGGATCTACCATAACTATGTTTCCTGGTGGAAATGAATGGGAAATGCAAAGTCCTGCTCCTGTAGGATGTGGCGAAGCCCGCTTGAGCCATTGACAGACGAAGGTTGGGAAACGGTCTCTTCCCACAATACCGGCGTAAAGCATGAGGAAGCATGGATATCCCGGGCTCTCGCGGAAGTTTCGGAGCACGGACGCCATCGGGGATCCAATCCCGGGTGGTCCTTTCGAGGGCCTTATGAGACGGGAGATCCGGGCCTAAGACTTGACGGATGACTCCCCGTTGTCAGGCTCAGACCGCCGTCCATGTGTTGGCTTGAGCAAAAGACGGTTCTCAAGGGCATCGTTTTAAGGGGCCCGAGCAACGTTGTGTCTTGAGGTTTAGAGGATGCACCAAACGATAGCATGAATGTCATAAACAAACCCTTGAATCTTCCCACTTTTCCTTCCTAATCATCTCTAGGGTGGATAACATCCTTCGTCCCTATTCTGAAGGATCAAGAGTAACCAAGTCCTAGTCCCCATTTCAAGGTGACCCCATCACAGTCCATATACGGAACCTTCCATACAACAGGATTGCTGGCAGGATCCCCTAGAGGCGCATTGACAGGAGGATATCCAGATAGACAGACCTGTGTGGATAGTAGACTTGGTCCCTGTATCACCTTGATGAGACGGAACTTGTGTCTCTCTGTGAATGGGCAGCAACTGCTTGTCAGGTCCGTTGGCTGCATACGCCAGTAGACAAACAAAGGCCAACATACTCATGTCCTGTGAACATCCATCCACCAGTGCCTAAGGAGTCATCTGTTTGAGTCACCGATAGAATATCCATCACAAAAGGCCCTGTTTCGGATTCGAGCCAGCTGGGAGGAATGTGCTGGCACCAACAGATTTCTCTCAAGCAGTGCTACCATCGTTAACACGCCGGTGTACATGTCGTGTTTTCCACCAAGAGTACGTGATCGGAGCCGTATCTATCCGCATTGTCGGACGTTGGCCGCCGTTAGGATACTTCTGCGTGACTGGAAGCATTGGAACATGTTGATTGACTTGCTCTCGAGTTGAGTTCTCCTGCATTGTGCCCCGCCCGTCGAGACGCAGACTGATCAAATGACCAACACGTCTCTAAGCCTTTGATGAAGTAATTTCATGCGAACCAAAGTAACATTTGTTGTCTGTTATTTGCGTCGCTTCTAGGGTGTGTGTGTATACCTCCAAATATCCCCTCGTCGGTACAGTAATTCCTCTTGGTCTGATATTGTGTCAGCTTCATGCAATCGGTTACTTGCAGGCTTGTCGTGAAGCGCACACGATCACGTAGCTAGCCCAGGCAACTCACATTTACCAATATAACTGTGCTAGGCAGCCGCCCGTCACTCATATTATCCAATCATGGAGCAATGACGCGGCAACTTTCTCACCGAGCTCATCTACGCCCTACTCCTATGCGACTCTCTGACCTCGGTAGTTGGGCGTGTTATACGAGCCATTCCACCGCGAAGTGCACACCAGGGCTTCATCTTACTTGTTTCTGTGGCGCTTGGCTGCCTTTCCAATTGTCTCAGTTGCCTGGCTGCACATATCCGTGTCGGTAAACCCCAGCCCGACATATGATATGATGTCTCAGGGGGGGACGAAGAGAACGAGGTCGCAGTAATGAGTCACGGCGAGAAACTGCAGGATGAGGCTGTGTTGATGTGTTGCAAACTGACACAGTTCCGCAACTTTTGAGAAAGAACAGTGTGATAGAATGAAATACCGCCATTAGCAACAGTATGTAAGTGCAAATCCAGCGGGGGCTAATAATTAAATCGTTTTTGCATGATTGCAAGACCTAGCGCCGTGTCGTGTTCGCCATCTGTGAAGACGGGTGATATCGTGTAGGGTAAGTGAGATTTTGGCGCCCCTGAGATTCACAACTATCGAACTCGCTGTTTTTCACTCCATCTTCTTAGTAGATGATCAAAAGAAACAATGCTCAACCATACGGTTGGGCTGCTTCCTCCTCTTAGAGCTTTCCTGGATTTGATGCACCATTTGCGAAACACTAAACAACGAGAAATGGATCTGACACCAAATGTATGTCCTTATGCCGAGAAAAATATGTTCATCTATATTATGATTGTAATTCAGGCGCCTGATATGTCGAAGTGGTGTTGGTATCATAAGAGTTTGCATTTATTCGGTCGCATCATCGGAGGTATCAAGCCAGGGGCTTAGGCTTTGACTGAATCTCGCGAATGGTCTCCCTTGTTCTCGCATTGGCCTCAAAGCTTGCCTCGATGAGATCAATCACCTCGCCGACACTGAAGTACAAACTCAGCTCACTCTCACACCAGAGGAACCGGACTTCGTTGAGATTGCTCTGGAGAACCTCACTCAGATACTTGAGTCTCAACCAGCTTGGCGCGTACTGTGCTGTCTGGGGAACCTCATCTTCCCCCCCGGGAGCCGTCCCAGCCAACCTGCTTGGAAGGAAGAGATCATCGAGTTCTGTGGCCGTAGCGATAAGCTTGGCAATATTGTATGCTTCATCTTGACCAATCGATGACATTTCAAGAACATCAGTAATGAGCTTCGTTGCGAGGGCATCTGCGAGCGAGCCGATCGCCTGCGACCACACTGAACGAGCAAGAATCGGCTCCCAAATGGCAGCCATCGTGCGAATCCGAGCCGTGCCAGAATCAATGCAAGCCTCAGTTTCATCCTGCTGCATCAGGCTTTGAGCACCGCCCAGGAGATCACGTAGAACTGTCTTTTGCACATTCATCTCGTTGGCGTAGCTGCGGTTTGCAAAGCTCTGTAAGCTCTTGATGTCGTTCTCGAGACGGAGCATATTCCGTGCCCGAGGAGTTAAATCACTCCGCTTCTTCCACTCTTCGGAAAATTTTGAGAGCTGTTCAGATAGATACATAGCATCGTTGTACAGGAACCTATCAGAGTCAGAACGTGAATACCAAGCCTGGGCCTGTTGACCTTTAGACTCACATGTTGCCACCCTCGCTGAGGGAGTAGTAATAAGGTGAAATGGCTCTGAATAGGGCCAACGCGAATGTCGGGAGTTGGTAAAGTCCTGGCGCCGTAGCTGCAATATCCGAATATTCGACATCGTCTCGTGTGAGGACAGCACCGTCTTCCAGGATCGCAAAGATGAGTTCAAGAACAGGTTCGGGCATAGATGTGATGCTGTAAGTTTCGCGGAGGACGAGCTCTCTGGTCTCCTGGCTTGGTCCAGAGCTCTTGACTTGCGGCTCTGGCTCTTTGGTCGTATCCTCATCACCCCATCCCCACGCCGCAGCGCTGTCATCATCTTGATCGTCAACTTTCCTAGGCTCCTCGTCTTTGGAATTGGATTGACCACTTGTGTCATCATCGTCCCAGCCCCATGCATCCGCTCCGTCATCATCGTCAGCTTTAGCCGAACTCTGGTCTTTGGGTTTAGGATGTGGCTTGGGCTCCGACTTGCTGTTATCATCTTCATCCCACGCATCGCCCCAATCGTCACCCCATTCATTAGCCTCGGCATTTCCTGCCGCGCCTGGAGTATTGGTGATCTCCTTGCCCTCGGCGAACGATACCATCTGCTTCTCAACCTTTTCAACCTGTTTTGGTGCACCAATACCACTCGAGAGCTTGGCACGGACAGAATCAAGCGTTGTTTCCCGGCACTTAGCTAACCAGATAGAAGGCGCATTCTTGACCCATTCCTTGAGCTCGTCAAATCCAGTGTATCCACGGTTATCAAGTGTTTCGCAAAACTCTCTTGCTTTTCTGGTCATAGACTGAAACTGATCCATCTCCTTCAAGGAAGGCGGAACAGCGGCATTGAGCCAGTTATTGATGAGTCTGGGAATGACATCGGCCATCATAAAACTGCCGAAGTGGGGGAGTAGTCCAGAAGGAAGCTTCTCTGATAGGAAAGTTAAAATAATCTCCAAATCAGAGAGAACCGCTTCGACTGAGCGTGGAGCCTGTCCTGATAGTTGCAGTACTTCTCCCTGAACATCCAGACTGGGGAGATCTTCGCTCGAAGAATTCATGCGAGGAGAAACAATTGCGGCATCAATGTTGCGCCACAACTGCTCCATTCGTTCATCAACCTCTTTGAAGGCTCGGAGACCAGTCACAGTGTCTGGAAGTTTCATCTGCTCGTCTAATTGAACGGATCATTAGTCACGACAGGACAAGAGGAGAAGAGATCTACTTGCCGTCTATAGTGTCATAAATTGCAACACGATGTGACTCGACATCAATTTGAACCAAGGCCTTCCATATGTGGTCAAAAACCTCATGGACGGCAGATTTGAGCTCTGAACTCCGTAAGTTCAATAGCTTCATGACCCGACAAGTTTTGCTGACGCCTATCTCATCGACTAGGGCCCAAGATTCTAGATCAATCGTCAGGCACAGTAAGTCATTTGGACCGCTGGAGAGTACTCACGCTCAAGAAGACGTAATGAGTCAAGGATACGTCTCTCATTCTTAGCAGTCTCGACCTCTCCAAGAAGATTATTGACACGCTGTATTCTTTGCAAAGCACTGTAAAGCTGCTGGCTATACTGTACTTCACGATTGAGAAATTCGGCTTTCTCCTCAGCATCCTGGATCGCCTCGCCTGATATATCTGGAGCCTCGGATTGTCGAACAATGTCGTTTGCCATAGTCTTTGAACGAATAATATCCTCCTGCAATGTTTTTGAGTTTCTAACCCAAGAGCTGACATCTTCCTTCGTTTCCTCTTCAATAACATGAATTTCAGCCTAGCGACATTGTAAGTATATGTGAAACGAGTATGCCCACCAGTCATGTTATACCTCGAGCTGTTGCTTGGCCTTGTCTAGAGCTTCGATTGCAGGCTGCAGATTGGTTTCTGAAACTGGAGGGAGACTGGATATATCGTCGGGGAAGCGACCCTCGAGCGAAAAGGCCACGAGGGCATCACTCAGTTGCCCCGGCGGGCCCTCTCCTACTGTAGCCATGACGTGTCAAGATTCAAGTCTAGCGGTGATCGGTGATGTTGACTCTAGACCACTAGGCGAGCTTGTGGTAAGATTCGCCAATTTTATGGGAGAAAGTTCGATTCGTACCGAAGAGGGCGTCGATGCTAAGGAGAGTTGAAGTTTGAATTTAAGACTGCTTGTTGTAGTGGGTGTGATTATTTGGGCTACCACATGCTCGTTATCGAAGAAAAAGCGGTGATGATATTATCGTATGCGAGGAAAGTTGTTGATTATCGCGAGAGCAGAGGAATTTCGTGTATCCTGGTTGCTTTTTGGGTCGTCTATTGAAGTGTCGCAAATCTGGGAAGTGATGCTACAAGCTGTCAAGATTGCCGTCATGGCCCAGCAGCTCTCCGTCAGTAGTAAGGTTCCATGTTTCCACTCAACTGCCCGACCGGACAAGAGCTCATGGAAGATACGTATCTTGAGTACGTACTTACCTCTTTGGGATAGAAGGCAGGCGCATGGCTGTCGGTGGCCGGTGCGCTTACGTGGCGGCTGTGTAACCAATCAGAAGCACGGGCCCAGCCTTGTAAGTATTGTTCTCGGAATGCATGCATTCTTGCCATTATTGTTGTTTTTGGACGGGAGGAACAAAGAAAGAAAGTACCGGGGCATTAGTGAATATATTATTCCTATTCACACCGTCGGTTATACGCTTTGAGATGGTCTGAAAGCCCAACCGATGAGGCGGCTTGAAAACAAACAAAATCTTTCCATTGAAACTTCCAGCTGTCTATTTAAATGCGATTCTCTTAAAAAGGTCAGTCGTAGACCTTTCATCTCTCACATCAAGCTTTTGTATCTATCTCCAATTTCACCCTATAAACAGTGACGCCTACGACCCAAGTGCTGTTGCCTATTGCGTTGCAGGTTACCAAGCCTATCGTGTCTATTACCCGCGCTGACGTTGAGGTGGAGTTCTCAATAAACCCTTAGCTTATCGTCACTGATAGCGGGGTAAAATTTATCTAATCGATAGCTTGATTGGACCCCTCCAACTTCGTCTCTTCCATTCTCCATCCCCGAACAATCACACTCAAAGTCCTACCTGAGGTGAGTAAGGCTGACAATTGTTCCCTCTTGAATTGATCTTTGTTAATGCCCTGATGCTGCCTAATTTGTGTTTGGAATCTCCTGCATATCCCCTCGTTCTTTTGTCTTTTACCTCTCTGTCTTGTTTCTTTTTGTACATTGTCCAGTGTCGGACATGCTTATAACAACCTCTTGTAACTCTCTTGTGAGACCATCGACGTGCATCTCAAGACGTACAGATTCATTGTACCCCGCCTGCTCAACTTTTACTCCCCAGATTTGGAAGTCCTCTGTCTGTTTCATTTTTGAAAGATTATTCCAGTCCCAAATTCCGCTGGAAGCCATCCAACCAACACTGCTACTCGTTCTCCCTCCAACTTGAAGTTTCAAGACTCAACGATCGGTGTTCAGCTAGAGATCCGAGTCTATTCACTTATCATGGTCTCAAGACTTGGGCTCTCATACTTTGCAGTTGCCGTCATAGTTGCTCTGATCAGCAGTCTGGCGTATTGGAGGCATCCTACAGCTGAGGGCCAAACTCCGTTGCAACTTTCCGCTGCAGGGTTAGTCGTGGTCCTTGTTCAGTCTGGCTGAGCCTATGTTCGCAAATTATCCTACCCTTGTTTTCTGCTACTTATAAGTCTACAATGACTTCATGGAAAGCATGCCTTACTGCTCACATAGCTTTGCTCTATGGCACATGCAAACTAACCAAAACTTGCATTCGCTAACACAACTTACAGTCTAATTGGGAGCGTCGTTGGCCTCAAGCATTTCATCATGCCTTCTGCAGCCTCGAAATCGCGGTTTCGCAAGATCCAAAGCTTCAAGACAGATTATGCACCTTGTACAATCACTCAGTATGTCTCGGAGCGTAGTGGCATGCAGGTTGTAGTCGCCGATCGCAAGGGCCCTAAGGTCAACGGCTATTTTACCTTAGCCACGGAGATTTTCGATGACTCTGGTGCTCCTCACACCCTTGAGCATCTCATCTTCATGGGATCCAAGAGTTATCAGTACAAGGGTCTCCTTGATAAACTATCCTCTCGTGCTTACTCTGGTACAAATGCTTGGACTGCCACGGATCATACCGCTTATACGCTTGAGACTGCTGGCTGGGAAGGGTTCGCCCAGATTCTTCCCGTCTACCTGGAACATATCATCCTGCCAACCATCACCGATGAGGGGATAGTGACAGAGGTCTGGCATATCGATGGGGAAGGTAACGATGCTGGTGTTGTTTATTCCGAGATGCAGGCTGTCCAATTCCGCAGTTCGGAAATAATGGACCTCAAGGCTCGCCGCTTGCTGTACCCTGAGAATGTCGGTTTCCGCTATGAGACTGGCGGGATGACTGATGCTCTTCGTGTCTTAACTCCCGAGCGCATCCGCCAATTTCACAAAGACATGTACCAACCCAGAAATCTCTGCCTTGTGATAGTCGGCGAGGTGGATCAAGATAACATGCTCCAGATTCTTGACGAATTCGAAGAGTCTATCAAGGATGATATTCCATCACTCGATACGCCCTTCAAACGGTCTGTCTTGTCGCCATCGTCTTTTCCCTATGAATTCAAGCTAACGAGAGCACCCGCAGTCCATGGATTGACTCTGCCCAACCCCCTTTGTTGAACGAATCACAACTCGTCACAGTTGAATTTCCAGAAGAAGACGAGAGTGTCGGCGAAGTTCTCGTTGGTTTCTTCGGACCCAATTGTATCGACACTATTGCCTCTTCCGCCCTTAACATTCTGCTTACCTACCTTTGCGGCTCTTCTGTTTCAATCCTCGAAAACGTCATCGTTGAGCGTGAAGAGCTGGCCAGCTCCGTATCATATTGGTGGGATTCTCGACCAAATTCCGTCATCTGGTTGCAGCCCACGAGTGTTGCTACAGAAAAGCTCGAATTTGTTGAGAAGAGGCTTCTGGATCTTCTCAAGGAGGTTACCACCAAGCCTATGGACATGGATTACATGAGAGAGTGCATTCGCCGTGAGCGTCGACAAGTTCAGTACCACGCTGAAACCTCCGAGTCCTTTTATGCTACCAACATTATCACCGATTACCTTTTTGGAAAGCGTGACGGATCAACTCTTCGGGAACTAGAGAGTTTGGATGAATATGAAGTTCTTGAGAAATGGACCGACCAGCAATGGAGGGACTTCCTTAAGAAGTGGCTTGCGGATGCTCCTCACATCTCGATCCTTGGCAAGCCTTCCCTTGAACTTGCTTCCAAGATGAAGAAGGACGAAGAGGCTAGAATTACAAAGCGTAAGGAAGAGCTTGGTGCTGAGGGACTGGCCAAGCTCAAAGACCGTCTGGAAGATGCAAAGAAGAAGAACGACGAGCCCATCCCAGCATCCATAATCGATCAATGGGCCGTCCCTGGAACAGACTCCATCCATTTCATTGAGTCGGATACTGCACGTGCTGGTCACGCACGAGCCGTGGGCTTGGGTTCAGGCTCTGCCCAGAAATTGATCGATGCCGCTCCTCAGGGAGAACTGCCCCTCTTCATTCAGTTTGAAGATGTTCCCACCAACTTCGTCCACATCACAATCCACATTGGTACTTCTCAGATCCCAGACGAACTGAAGCCACTTATGCCCATCTTCAGTGACAATTTCTTCAACACGCACATCATCCGCGACGGGAAACAAGTGAACTTTGAGCAGGTCGTCATGGAACTGGAGCGGGATACCATCAGCTACGGCTTGAGTTCTGCACGATCTCTTGGCGACCCTGACAGCATCATGATACAGTTCCAGGTAGAGCCCGAAAAGTACGAGGCTGCTGTGGAATGGATTCGAACCATGATGTTTGACTCCATCTTCGATCCTCTACGTCTCAAGGCTGGTGTCACAAAGGCCCTTGCTGATATCCCCGAATCTAAGCGCGATGGCCGTGGAATGGCGGGTGAAGTTGATGCCGCCCTCCACATGGAGAGATCATCCATGGCTGTAGCGAAGCGAGTCCTTGTTCGTGCAGTCTATCTGAAGAGACTCAAAAAGCTTTTGGAAAGTGAACCCGACAAGGTCGTTGACTGGTTTAACACGGTTCGATCCTCACTATTCACTTTTGAGAATCTGCGATTCCTTGTCACCGCAAACTTGTCTAAACTCCCTGACCCTCTTCTCACCTGGAACAAGCTATCCAAGTCCTTGACAGCCCATGATAAGATGGTTGAGATTCCCAAGCCAGTGAGCCTCCTCAATGATGAGGGCCGTAGCCCTGGTTCCGTCGGCGCTGTCATTATCCCTATGACGACCCTTGAGAGTTCTTATTCTGTATCATCTGCTAAGGGCCTTGCGTCCTTCACAGACCCTCGTCTGGCCGCCATTATGGTCGCTATCGGCTACCTTGAGGCACCCGAGGGCCCGCTCTGGAACGCTGTGCGTGGTGCCGGCTATGCTTATGGCTCCTACTTCTCCCGTGACATCACTTCAGGTATTATCTCTTACCGCGTCTACCGATCCCCTGATGCCTTCAAGGCAATATCTGCTTCCGTGGAGGCCATCAAAAAGATTGCCAACGGCGAGGTAGAGATTGATCGCCACCTTCTCGAGGGTACTATCAGTCAGATTGTGGTCATGTTCGCTGATGAGCAGGCCACAATGCCCAATGCTGCCCAGCAAAACTTTGTGCAGGGCGTCGTCCGAGGTCTCCCTACCGACTGGGACAAGGAGGTCCTACGTCGGGTTCGTGCAGTTACAGTAGATGAAATGAAGGCTGCTATGCGTGATATCATCCTGCCCTGCTTCGAGCCAGGCAAAAGCAACATTGTCGTGACTTGCGCGACAATCATGAAGGAGGTATGTGATCACTGGACAGAATGTACAATATGATTCACGGCTGACCAAATATTTCACTAGGGCATGGAAACAGCGTTCAAGGACATGGGCTATAAGACCCAAACACGTGAACTGAGCTATTTCCACGACGATTACGGCTTGAAACCCAAGGATGGCGAAGAGGAGTCATCCGAGGAGGAAGACGAGCTGGAGGGGTCAGAGGGGTCCTACGATTCCGACGATTCAGAGAGCGACTAGACGAAAAGGCGAGTACAATCTACAGCAACATAGATTTGTGAAACTTTGAAGGAAACAAAAGGAAAAAAAAAAGAAGACAGAATCTGGTAGCAATGCCCTTAGAAAGTCGTACTTTGAAATACACTTGATTCTATTTTACACATGGGACGGAAATCCATACCCAGACAGTGGGCTGCTCGTTCCTCTATGAGCACAGCAACACTTGTCCCATAAGACTGGTCTGTCTATCCAGTTTCTCCCTCTATTCTATAACAGCAAGTAGAGGTTTGTATATGACTCACCCCCTAATCTGCTATGGAGTTTTTAGATTTCCTCACGGCCGCTGGCCTTGACGACCTCCGCCTTCTCGGACTGAGCCGACTTATCGGGCACTCCCTCAGTGACACCCTCAGAGCCCTTCCAGCCAAGAGCCTTGAGTCGCTCTGAAAGATGAGGGTGAGAGAAGTGGTAGCTGGCGTACATCCAGTCGGCATCCATGGTGCTAAGGTTCTGAATCTGAAGCTTGAGCAGGGAGCGGGCAAGCAACTCGGGATAGCCGAGCTGCTTAGCGAAGGCATCAGCCTCGAACTCGAACTTGCGGCTGAGAATGTTCATGCCGAGCTGAACGACAAGATCCATGGGGGAGAGAGCATCGGAGAAGAGGATGAAGCCGATGATGATGGGGTGCTCAGTAAGGAATCCAAAAGACGAGTAGAGCGAGTTGTTGTTAATGAAGACAGAGAAAAGAGTAAAAATGTAGAGAAGGTGAGCCTGTCAATGAGTTAGCGGAAAGGTTCATGAAGATCGATGGATAATAAGTTACCTGAGAGATGCCAAAGAGGCTTGTAGTGTGGCCAAGCTTCCAGTGACCAAGCTCGTGCGCAAGGACAGCAACAACCTCGTCGGGCTCGCTCTTCTCAATCAGGGTATCGTAGATAACAATGTGCTTCTTCCAAGGAAGACCAAAGAAATAAGCGTTGGAGTGGGCGCTTCGCTTGCTTCCATCAATGACATAGAGCTCGTGAAGGGGGAACTTGAGACTAGCAGCGAGGGCCTCGACCTTGGTCTTGAGCTCACCCTCCTCGAGAGGCGAGAGCTTGTTGAAGAGAGGAAGAATGGCAATGGGATAGACAGTGATCATGAAGACCTGGAGAGCAGCGGTAAAAGCCCAGAGCCAGAAGAAGAATTGGTTGCCAGTCTTTTGGACAATCTTGAGGAAACCAGCCAGAATTGGAGGAGCCAGGATGAAAGTAAGGAGCTGAGACTTGAGGATATCGGTGACGAAGAGCTTGGGGGTCTGCTTGTTGAAGCCGAACTTTTCCTCAAGGACAAACGTGTGGTAGATGGACGAGGGCAACTTCAGGATCTGGGAGATGACAAGGAAGCTCAGGACGAAGACGATAGAGTGGGAAATTTCGCCAGTGAAGCGAGCAGGAGCCCACTTGAGAAGAAGATCACCAGTCCACGACCACAGTTTGGGAAGCACATCGAGTTGGATAAAAGCAATATTCTGGATCTGACCCCAGAGACCGTTGATGATTTCGAACTTGGCTTTGGCGCGACCATAGGCTTGGGACTTGTCAAAGACCTCCTGGGAGACCTCCTTGGAGAGAACGGCAGGGGGCTTGGTTCGCTGGAGAACACCGTATTGACGAAGAGTGAGGAAGGATTCGAAGAGGTACTGGCCGACGGAGAAGCCCACGATGAGCTTCTTCCAGGGGAAGAGTGGGCGATCGAGGAAACGCGCGAGGCGCTGTTACAGACATGTCAGCTATTGAACCGTGGGGGTTGTGTGTGTTCATCATGATACAAGGGGCAAGTGAATTCAAGGACGAATTGAAGAGGGGCGCAACATGATGATTGTCAGAAATTAAACATACCTGGAGGAAATCCATGGTTGCGACGTTGGCAATAACCGTGGACTTTTTCTTGGGGTTGATGTTGTAAGAGTGAAGCTAGGGGACAAGGTGTTCCACTGAGCGGTTATGGGTAACAGCCAAGCCAGGCAGTGAGTGAAGTGTCCTAAGTGGGTGGGGGAGGTTACACACACATTCAGTGTAATGATCTCACCTAACTCCCCCCCCCCCCTTAACGTAACGTTAGTTGTCCGTCCAGGATGTCATATCGGCATCGATTTTCCCCGACTTGCCGAGTCTGCATATTAATCGTGGGAAAGAATATGTACATATTTCTAACATACATATGCCATTCTTTTCAGTCTATTTTCTTGTTACACATTGGATATTCTACAGTTTCGTTGATGGGCCCTAGTTCTCGTGAACATGCTCCCATTTTTGTTGCAAACTTACACCTATAACCCTCGGTAGCCTGATATTCAACGAGAGCTCCTTACGCCCCTTATCAGTAAGAATCAAGTCAAGATCTTTGCCCTGCGTCAATATTGACCTCTTCAGCATCATACATGGTTCACGGTGCAAGAAAGAAGGGTACTGAACAGCTCTAAAGTGTTGAGAGGGCGTTTCTTTAACATAAGGCTACGACATAACATCTTACACGCAAAACACATAACAGTGCCGCCGGTAGAGACCCAAAAGACGAGCTAATAACACGAGGCAGAACAATCCTTCAATGCGATCAAGATTTCGATCATTGTCGTCAAACAGCTTGCCAAACTCGTGCGTTGTATTGATCATACCATCCCCCGGTAACCACACCATCGTCGTTGTTGGAGCCTTCGGGGAAGTCGCTGGTTCCAAACCATGTCACAATGATTGAGCATCTCAGTATGTGGCTGTCCGTAGATGAGTCTACATATTGGGTCTCACCCCAACGGTTCCTCAGTGTCCGTTAGTCGCTGCTGTGGTAGCCGGCTGAGGAGGGCGCTCTGGGCCATATGGAACAGGTGCGTTGTGTTCATTAGGCTGCGGCTCCTCCTCCGTGTCGTCGTCGAACTCGCTAAGCTCTTCTTCCTCGCCATCTTCGTCCGAGTAGTCGCTCTCGTCCACTTCGTTCCCTCCGTGGCTGTCAGAGTAGCAGCTCTCGACAGTACTGGCCATGCCCGGTGGTACTTTACGTCCTTGTTGTTGCATCTGTTGTATGATGCTCATGAGCTTCTCTGTCTTCTTCTCCGCGATTTCCGTCTTCTTCTTCCACTCCTGACGTTCCTCGGCCATGCGGATAATATTCGCTGCTGTTGCCTCCTTCTGCCGCTTGAGTGCCTCATTCTCCTTCTCTAGACGCTTGCCCTTCTTGGACATGTCTTCCATTTCCTTGCGGAACGACAAAAAGAGGTCATTACTGTTGTTAAGTGTGTCCTCGACCTGCTATACCATTAGTCAACCTGATGCACTGCTTGATCTCAAGCTTCCCTACCTGCTTGAACTTGTCAACGTAGACATTGAGCTGGTTTCTCAACTCGGTTTCTGTTTTGGTGAAGGCTTGCACTTGCGCTTGCAGATGGCGAGCTTTGGTGGCTTCGTTCTCGGCATTCTTCTTCTCCCGCTCATATCGTGCCATGTGATACTGGACTTCGAGTTCCTTGGTCCGCATTAGAGAATGGAAATGCAGCTCGCGCAGCTCGTACTGTTCAATGAAGGACTTGAAGCGCACTCGGAAGCTATAGATAATGTTAGAGGTGCATGCAATTTAAAAAGGCGCCGTTGTTACGACTCACAGTTCGTCGACCTCCATATCCACGACCTGCTTTTTTGGAGTATCCTTTTCTTCTTGGTATCCCTCGAGCTTCGTCAGTAACGTTGCATATTTCTCGTCCCAGTGAGCGTTATTGCGCTTCTGCGTCGTTTGCAGCTCCTTGTTCTCATTCTATGATAACGTGTGTTAGCATGTGGCTCACGGAAGCTGACCTCGGGAATTTGCCCGCCGTAACCAACCTTCATTTTATTGTTATCTCGTTGGAGTTCTCGACATAGCTTCTCCAGCTTCTCCTTGAGCCCAACAGTCTTCCCTAACTCGCCCCGACTGCCATCTCGCTCCTTCTGCAAGGTGTCACCTCGGCGCTTGTTCTTTTGATTCTCTCGCTCCAGTCGTCGCATATCGGCCAGAAGCTCACTGGATCGTTTGGTCAAGTGCTCAATTTTTTGCATATTGTCCATCTTAGAGACTTGCTGTAGGAGATCGCGATTCGCCCTCTTAACCTCACGCTCTATTCCAACTAGACGTTAGCACATGACCTCTTGTCGCTGCTCAAGCCTCGCGCTTTTCCGCAGTATAGCATATTCCGAATCAGGCTGCGATCTTCTTCGACCTGTCCTGTGCGATGGGGTTGAACACACCGATTTCGAGCTCCTGATCCTTTTCTCCTGCGGCATCTTGTTCGAGCTGAGAGATTCTAGCCTGCAACAGGCGCGATGCTTCATTGGAGTCCATGTTCTTCTTTCCCTTCGTCTTCTTGTTTGATACTGGTGGTGGGAGGTGGGGATGGCCGTTGGCTAAGGGAGCCTCCACCGGGCTGGCAGGCATCGCCGGTTGAAAACACTCAGGCTGAGGATGGTCGATGGCCAGAAATTCACTTGGGGATATTATGTGTGTGTCGTCAGTGTAGTCGCAAGATGACTCGGAGGCATCGAGGCGGGAGCGGAGGAGGCCAACGTGGTCGCGGTAAAGATGGGGCCGTCGAGCCGGAAAATGAGTCGCCACGGGTCGAGGCTCAATGTGAACAACCGAGGGGGCGGATTGAGGGACGTGACGTCGGTCAGGTTCGATGGGTGCCCGTTACTTCAATTCGAATGAAGAATTATCGATCATTGACTGTGTATAACACACACTTCGTTCTGAGCAAATCGTTGTCTTGGGACGTCGGCACGCAAACAGATGTAGGAAAATTCCCAACAACACTGGCCGCAAATACCGGATAATAATAACACTACAACGCAAGTTAAAGTCTCAAAGCGTACAACACATAAGCCAGGGCGCGTTGGTAGTCGACGGAGACTCTTTGCTGAAATGGGGACGAGTCGGGGCTCATGGAGTCAAGAGACATGGGATGGGTTTTGCCATGGAACCTTTGTGGTGATGTACTCGATGAAGAAGCGAGTTAAGGGCATAACAATGATACTGCAAATGATCGAGTATCAATGATAGCAGACTAATCATCTCAAGTCCAACTGCACTGCCATAAAAACGGACTTTACTGACTAATCCAAATCAAACTATCCACTAAAGGTTTCCCACAAGGGGGCCCATCACAGGGGCCCTTGCACCGTCGCACGATGACCTTTCTGCTGGAAGACACCCACCATAATGATTGAGGCTACCAATTAGCAGGGGGTACTCCAGTGTAAAGTCGAAAAATTACAACGTATCCTGGAGCTATTGACGTGAGCACTTTCCCCAAACGATGAGCGAAGACGCCGAAGAGGGAGGGTGCCTTCGAAGGTACGTACCTGATGAACCCTCTGCCTTTCGGGGCGAGACGTTCCGGCGTCATGGATCTAACCGAATGACTGACCAGGCATCTCAAATCTCTAGAACCGATTCCATTTCTTGAAGTTGGATTTTTCAACGGTTTGGTCATCTTGCCATCGTTGATTCTTTGGTGCGTTGGTAGACGTGTATTATAACTTTTTTTTATTCTGTATCACTACACTTTCCTTATTTTTCCTACCTCCACTTCTCTACTCTCTAATCCTCCACCATGCTTCGCAACGCCGCCGCTGGCGCTCGCAAAGCCGTGACAGAGCTATCACAGTTCCCCAAGGCTGGCGAGAAGCTTCACGGATTTACCCTTGTACGGTCCAAGCATGTCCCGGAGCTCGAGTTGACGGCATTACATCTTCAACACGACAAGACCGGTGCCGACTACCTCCATATTGCTCGCGATGACAGCAACAATGTCTTTTCGATCGGTTTCAAGACGAACCCTCCAGACGACACAGGCGTCCCTCATATTCTCGAACACACGACGCTCTGTGGTAGCGAAAAGTACGTCTGAGAGACTTTCGACTTGTCGCTTAGATATAAATGGCTAATTTGTCAGATACCCCATTCGAGACCCCTTCTTCAAGATGCTCCCACGAACATTGTCAAACTTTATGAACGCCTTCACTGCATCGGATCATACCTTTTATCCCTTTGCAACTACCAATGCGCAGGATTTCAAGAACCTGATGTCAGTTTATCTCGATTCTACGCTGCATCCACTTCTTAAGGAGTCCGATTTCACTCAGGAGGGATGGCGAATCGGCCCTGAAAATCCTCTTGCCAACGACGAAGCAAGCAAGAAGCTTGTTTTCAAAGGTGTCGTCTATAACGAGATGAAAGGTCAGATGTCGGACGCTGGATATCTCTATTACATCCGTTTCCAGGATCACATTTTCCCGGACATCAACAACTCTGGTGGCGACCCCCAAAAGATCACCGACCTGACGTATGAGCAGCTGAAGCAATTCCACGCTGAGCACTATCACCCAAGCAATGCCAAGGTCTTCACTTATGGTGACATGCCACTTGAGGAACATCTGCAGCAGGTCAACGCCCAGCTTCAGAAATTCGATAGGATACAGGGCGATAAGGATATCCGACAACCCATTACCCTCAATGGCCCTAAGGATGTGACACTCTATGGTCCTTTAGACCCTCTCGTAGACCCTGATCGTCAGTTCAAGACATCGGTCTCATGGATCATGGGTGACACCACTGACGTATTGGAGTCTTTCTCCATTGCCCTCCTCTCGACTCTCCTTATGGATGGCTACGGCTCCCCCTTGTACCGGGGTCTCATCGAGGCTGGTATGGGCGCTGACTGGAGCCCTAACGCTGGATATGACAGTTCTGCTAAGGCGGGCATTTTCTCTATTGGTCTCACTGGTGTTCAAGAGGCCGATGTGCCCAAGCTCAAGGAGAAGGTGCAGCAGATTCTGCGTGAGACTCGCGACAAGGGCTTTGAGCAGACCAAGATCGACGGCTCATTACACCAACTTGAGCTTGCATTGAAGCACAAGACCGCTGGCTTCGGCTTTTCCATGCTGAACCGGCTCAAGCCCAAGTGGTTCAACGGTGTCGATCCATTTGATTCTCTGGCTTGGAATGACACCATTACTGGTTTCAAGGCAAAGCTTGCCGAAGGCGATTATCTGGAGAGCCTCATTGATAAGTATCTTCTCAACGACAACGCTTTGACTTTCACTATGGCACCTTCAACATCCTTTGGTGACGATCTGGTAAAGGAAGAACAGGAGAGGTTGGCTGGTAAGATTCAGGCAGCTGTCAGGGAGGCAGGCGGTGAGGACAAGGCCAGACAGTACTTTGAGAAGCGGGAACAGGAGCTTTTGGTGGAACAGAACAAGACCAACACTGAGGATCTAAGCTGTTTGCCAACTGTCCATGTCAAGGACATTCCGCGAAGAAAAGAGCCCGTCATCGTGCGCGATGAGACGGCCAATGGTGTGCAGATTCAGTGGCGTGAGGCTCCCACGAACGGTCTGACATATTTCCGTGCGATCAACACTCTCGAGAACCTGCCTGACGACCTACGTGAGCTGATCCCATTGTTCACTGACAGTATCATGCGACTGGGAACCAAGGACATGACAATGGAACAACTTGAAGATCTGATCAAGTTGAAAACTGGCGGCGTTTCAGTCGGATATCACTGCACACCGTCTCCAACAGATTTCCACCAGGCCAGTGAAGGCATCATCTTTACTGGAATGGCCCTCGACCGCAACGTCTCTGTCATGTTTGACATAATCCAGAAGCTGATCGTCGGCACCGATTTTGACAGCCCCGAGGCCGCACTTCGTATTCGGCAGCTGTTGCAGGCATCTGCTGATGGCGTTGTCAATGACATTGCTTCCACTGGTCATCGCTTCGCTATGGGTTACTCGGAGGCTGGTCTCACAAAGAGTGCATGGTTGCGACAGCAGGTTTCTGGTCTTTCTCAGGTCAAGCTGGTGACTTCATTGGCCAGCCGACCCGAATCAGACAAGTTGCAGGATGTCATTGCCAAACTGAAGCAGATCCAGAACATTGCTCTCGTCACTGGCAACATGCGAACGGCCATTACGTGCGGTGCAGAGAGCGTTTCCGAGAACGGGGCTTCCTTGCAAAACTTTTTGAAGGGCTTGTCTGGCGAGCCCCTGAACCTAAAGAATCCCTCGCCCCGACAACTTCCCCGGGATAGCAAGACTTTCTTCCCTCTGCCCTACCAGGTTTACTATGGTGGTCTCTCAGTACCCACCACGTCGTATACATCGGCAGATGGTGCTCCCCTGCAAATCCTCTCCCAGCTATTGACGCACAAGCATCTGCACCATGAGATTCGAGAGAAGGGCGGCGCTTACGGCGGTGGTGCTTATTCACGAGCCCTCGATGGTGTCTTTGGTTTCTACTCCTACCGAGACCCTAATCCCCAGAACACTTTGAGCATCATGCGCAATGCTGGCCAATGGGCGGTGGACAAGAAGTGGTCGGATCGGGACCTTGAAGAGGCCAAGATCTCAGTATTCCAGGGCGTCGACGCGCCTCAGTCCGTCAATCAAGAGGGCATGGGTCGATTCCTGTCTGGTATCACTGAGGAGATGAAGCAGCGAAAGCGCGAACAGCTCCTCGATGTTACCAAGGATCAAGTGCGAGAGGCAGCTCAGCGTTACATTGTTGAAGCTATCGCCAAGGGCGATGAGAAGACGACTTTCTTGGGAGAGAAGCAGCCTTGGGTCAACGGTGACTGGGCTATCCGAGAAATGGACGTCAAGGGCGCCGATGTCGAATAAAAAAAAATGAGACGATACTAACCTGGACATTAGAGACGTGTGATGAAGTCCATATGCTTTAGACAATGGAATACGACATAGACGATGTATGGCGGTCGATGTACGATAAAAATGTATTCTAGACAGAGCCAAGAGATGAAAAAGATGACTCTCCCCCCTGGATATATGGGTTTTACGATGTGACACTCGTCCTTTCTGTTCCTGATAAAGGAGACGCGTTCAGATACGATACATCTCTATGCCTATTCGATGGCATAGAGACCACAGAGCAACGCAAGATCAAAGATTCCTCCACTTGGTCCTCTTTTCCTTCTATGACATCTCTTGGTCTTCCAACCCCGGTCTCGCACCTCTCTGGTCAGAGCGCAAATGCACTTTTTCTTCCCTTCTCTTGGGCTGCGGAGCTTAGGCACCAAGCTTTCAGGAGTCGAGATCGAAATTGTACTGTGTTTCTTCCGTCAGGAGTATGGGATTCCAGGGATTAGGGAGAGCTCTCAGATGGTTATGGGAGGAGAGAGATCGAGACTTGGAGGGAGTTTTGAAAGCTAGTTCTATCAGAGCCGGAGTCCCTGAGCGATGGATTTACTGGACTAAAGAGCGCAGTACATATATGCTGATGTTTGTTTCCTAATCGATATTGACGGCATGTTTATGTGTATAGTCTTTACATAGAACCACTTGGATATGTTTCTATATTGGCTAAAACGTCGAGTTACATGTAAGCGCATCCGGCAATGTCCAACAAACCAAGCAATATCGCATGGGCGGGGAAGTAAAGTCTCGCTGCCGGTGACTAATGCGGGCCGAGAGCCATGAGGATCCAATTTTCTGATGAGCAAGATGAGTTGTCTGTCCTTTTCTTTCCCCAGCCATTCCTCACACCATGTCTATGTCTCCAAGGTGCGGGAATTTCAGGTATTAGTAGTACATTATACATCGTTGACGTAGTCATGCTATGGGCTGTCACCTAATATTCGCACCCGACAAGGTTGTTTATATGATTCGGTGTTTGTCGGTCAAGGAAGTCGTGAACGGTCTGGTATATGAAAGATGAGATAGAAAGGGATACGAATAGGTAGGTGAGCCAATTATACGAAAATTAAACCCGTCATTCTGATCAGACGATGCTGAGTAACACGCCATGTGTGCGTGTGTCTGAGTTATGTACCTTTGTAACGAAAACCAGTCGATTTTAGCATTCACGGATAGTTCATGTTACCTTAATTTTTGTCTCTTTTCTCTAGAGGTTGACTTGTCCGTTTAGTGGGGGGTTTGTTTTGTGCTCTAAGCTATTTCTCCCGATATCATGGCAAGACAAGGTCAATGCAGAGAACAAGACCGCCGGGATGTCCTACCGGAAGGAGAGAATTTGTGTCCAAAAGAGGATTAGAGGCACTCTTGTTTGGTAGCTGAGTTCCGACATGTGCTCTCCCATCCCACCGCTTGTTTTTACATGTATGGTAAAATACTATGTAAACATGATGGATTATGGGATGCTTGATGCCCAGTGAGAGTATGTGAATTGGATGCAGAAAACAGGTAGAGTTGGCAGCAGAGGTCATCCCAGTTGAGTGGAAAGAAAAATGTCTCAGCCTCTCTGCATGGTGTGTGAAGTAGAGGAACGACTAATTGATCATTACCTAGCCTATGATGGGTGCTTCATCGAGATTATGAGGCACCTGGGTAGAAATGATCGAGAAATCGAGAGGTTGCCTGAATATCAACTGCGCCACAGAGAATCAACCTTCCCCCCTGGTCCTTCCCTTGTCTCCTGCGTCGAACTTTCCACAAATTGTCGAGTTGCTTATTTCCTTCCATAGTAAAACTTGCCCCTCCTTTTCGCTCCAACCCCATGTCAACGTCACAAGGCAAAATTTTTTCCATTAACCTAGCAATTGGCAACCGCCAGCGAGTGAAGGGGAAGAGTGGCTTGGATAAAACCAAAGGTAAAAAAAAAACCTCCACTTGTTCCTCCACCTTGAAAAACTCATCACCAATCGTAAAAGACTTTTAACCATCCATACGCTTGGAAACTTGGTTGGTCTTCCCGCACACACCCCCCCTGGTTCCATGGAAGTTGAAAACTAAATAAAAGGCCTCGTCCGCGTCTTCAGTGATTGTCTTTTTGATACCTCTCATCCTTTCCCTGCTTCTTTGTAGGAAACCCTGCGTCGTCATCCATCAACAGTGAATCGAATTACCAATACTCTCAACGGCTTCTGCCTCGCCATCTCCGTGTGTGTGTTTTTAATACACACAAAAATAGCCTCGTCTGTTGAGCCCTAAGTTGCTCTACACCATCCCATTTGACTCGCCTTTGGTCCTTCAAAGGCACCGATTCAACCACGGCTCCCCCGGCCGTGAGCTTCGTCAGTGACAAAGATTTCAGCCTTCGAAAGCCTTCTCACATCATCAACGCTATTCCACCTCCCTCTGCCATTGCAGTCCACGCCGCTTAAGCAATATCACCTCCTTGTCTTTGACAAACCCCTCGACAACCACCCGCCGTCGTACTTCGACACCCGTCAGCTGCCGCATAGGAGGATTCCAGAGGTTCTTCCTCTCGCCGAGGAAGAGTCGAGGAGGCCTTGCCAAATCACAGAGGGATCAGTCTGCTATCGCTTTCGACCTCCCTAACACCCCCAGCCATACCCTAGATTATTCAATTTTCTACTCCAGCAATCGTCTTAAGAATCATCACTTGATTCTTATCCGTTGACTGTGTGCTTGCCGGCTCTCTCGCTCGCCAGCATCAACCTCGACTTGGACTTCTCAGTCTCAACCTTCAAGTCAATTCCCAATCGTACCCCCATCCACTCCTAGGATATGGTTACTGCAACGGCTGTCCTCGACACCTACAACCACAATGTCAATCATCCTCATATCGTATTGAAGAATCAAGACCCTCATGATTCACTTCAACATGGAGTGATTAACCCTAGGCAGCTTATTGGCGAAGCTCTCCACCAGCGGGTGGAAGCTATCGACCATGAGATGTGCGAACCTGGCGACGAAGATACCTTCTTTGTCGCCGATCTCGGCGATGTTTACCGCCAGCACCTTCGCTGGAAGAAGAACCTTCCTCGTGTTCGTCCCTTCTATGGTAAGTCTGGTCAAGCTGTTCTGTCATGCACGGCTCATTCACTAACACGCCCTTAGCCGTCAAATGCAACCCCGACCCTCAGGTCATCAAGCTCCTCTCTGAGCTTGGCACTGGTTTCGATTGTGCCTCCAAGACCGAGATCGAGCAGATCCTCTCAACTGGACTGAGCCCCGATCGCATCATCTACGCCCAACCCTGCAAGACTAACTCGTACGTTCGATACGTCAAGTCTAAGGGCGTCAAGAAGATGACCTTTGACAATGCCGATGAGCTCTACAAGATTGCCAAGCTCTACCCCGACGCTGAACTCTTCCTCCGCATCATGACCGACGACAGCGAGAGTCTTTGCCGCTTCAGCATGAAGTTCGGCGCCGCCATGGACACCACTGAGAGCCTCCTTTCCCTCGCCAAAAACCTTGGCCTCAACGTTGTTGGTGTCAGCTTCCACGTCGGCTCTGGTGCCTCGGACCCTCTCTCCTTCTACAAGGCTGTTCGCGATGCCCACACTGTCTTCCAGCAAGGACACGAATACGGACACCACATGCGCACCCTCGATGTTGGTGGTGGCTTTTCTGGAGACACTTTCGAGACCATGGCCGCTGTTCTCCGCGAAGCTCTCGACGAGTTCTTCCCCGTTCACAGTAACATCGAGATCATTGCCGAACCTGGCCGCTACTATGTTGCCACAGCCTACACCATTGCCTGCAACATTATTGCCCGCCGCACTGTCGAGGATCCTACCCTCGATGGCAAGGGTTACATGGTTTATGTTAACGACGGTGTTTATGGCAACTTCTCAAACATCATGTTTGATCATCAAACCCCTGTTGCCAAGATTCTCCGAGCTGGCGGCAAGACCCTGTATGAAACATCGGCTGCTCACCCTACCCCTGCTGGAGAGGGTGTCGAGTACTCGATTTGGGGCCCTACTTGCGATGGAATCGATCGTATCACTGACAGCACCCGCTTCGACCCTGTTCTTGATGTCGGCGACTGGCTCTACTTTGAAGAAATGGGTGCCTACACCAAGTGCTCTGCCACTCAGTTCAACGGTTTCTCCAACGCCCATGATGTTATCTACGTCTGCAGCGAGCCTGGTGCCAAGGCCCTTCTTGGACTCTGATTCAATTCTCCTGTAATTGGCTCAGATGGGACGGATCAGAAAAGGCAGTGTGGTCTAGACCCCTTGTCAAAAAGATCGTAACAACTTGCTTTCGTGCCTTGGTTCTATACAAGGGATAAATTCTAAAAACCTTTGATATACACGACTGGCATACCATGTTATATGCTTAAGTACTTAAAAAATAATCACTCAGTCACTACCTATTCATTGTCAATATGCACCCGCACTCTTCAAAATTTGTGATGCCCTATACGTCTCTTGTAGTGAAACATAAATGAAATCAAGCACGAGTTACCTGATAAGAATCGGTTCCCAAGCATCATTATAATACATCAACTTTTTTTTCGCCCATCGTTTCGTACAGGCAGGACACATTTTCCATAGCGTCAATTCATTATAGTACATTAAAAAAAAAGAAGCATACCATCTGTCCGTCCTAAACCCCTATACGCCATGCGGTTTCATGTTTCTTTAACGGCCATAATGCTACTCTTACTCAACACGTTAGTGTTCTTTTGAAATGATCCGCCACATGTATAGAAGCATGCTGATGACGGCAAAATATCTAATGGCATACGGCCTCGGCGACTCCAAAACCTGACCAGTGGTGTTACAAATGAAGTACAACTAAGATCCACGGAAGAGGAACTGCATGTCCTCAGGGCTCAGCGACTCCATGGCCTTGTCATCGGCGTTGACCGTTGAGTGAATCATGTTGGTCTTCTTTTCTTGAATCAGGACCATACGGCTCTCGACCGAATCTTCGATGCATAGGCGAGTGATAGTGCAAGGTCGGGTTTGTCCAATACGATGACATCGGTCAGCCGACTGCCACTCAGCAGCAGGATTCCACCATCTATTCAGTGTGAGTATATAGCAAGCAGCGATGGTTATTAGGTGAAACTTACGGGTCAACAATGAAAACTCGAGATGCTTCTGTCAAATTCAGAGCCACACCACCAGCCTTGAGTGAGACCAGGAAACACTCGACGTTGACATTTGTCATGAAATGTTCAATGGATGCCTGTCGCTGTGCAGGTGTCATGCTGCCGTCGAGCATCACGGTGGTGATGCCAGCCCTGCGAAGGCGCCATTCGATCAGTTGAAGCATTGTTGTGAACTGAGAAAAGATGATTGACTTGTGCGAGGCATTGTCAGATCGAAGCTTGTGCAACTCATGCACAAGTAACTCAATCTTGGATGATGAAGTCCAATTCTCCATCTTGATACGGTTGATGATGGAGCTCTTCTTTACAAGGTTTTCATCTTGTTCAATTTCTGGCTGTTCGAGATCAATGGCCAAAAGAATATGGCAACGAGGACAATCGGGTTCGTCGGTGGAATGGACATAGCTGCTAACACAGGCTCTGCAAAAGTCATGTTTGCATTGACTGCGCACCGTGTCCTCGGCTGGCTCGTCGCAGATACAGCAGACAAGCACATTCTGGCCACCTTCCGAATTCTTCTTCAAGATCAGGTCAGGATGGTCAGCTACCTGTCTCATCTGCATAATCAAACCAAAAATGTTGGCATAATTGTTCAACAGAACACCCTGAGCGACGTAGGTGTCGAACTTGCGCTGACCGCTGGTCATGATGCTGTTGGCGAAGTCGTTCTCCTCCTCTCCAAAGAACTGACGATCAACATAGATTTCCTTAACGGGAAGTTCCATGGAATTCGTATGGTCTTTCTTGAGTCGACGCAGCATGATGCGGTCAGTCATCAACCGAAGCTTCTTGAAAGCCTCTCGTCCCGGTCCCAGGTTGCCAAACTTCTGGATAGGGTTAAGAAGCTCCTGGTTGAAGACCGAGACATGCTGCATGCCAGCATGGTTGCACTGCGAGCAACGACTATCCTCATTCATCGACCACTCCAAAGTCGAACATGGGCACTGTTTGCAAAGATAGGAGGCAAAAGGCCGGATATTGAGAAATCGAATCAAAGAGAAGAACTCTCCGATGCGGTTCTGAAGTGGAGTGCCACTCAGGCACCAGCGATAACTGGTTTTGAGAGCAAAGCAAGCTTTGGCAGTCATTGTGGTTCTCGTCTTGATGCAGTGTGCTTCATCCAAGATGACTCGATGAAAGTCAATGGAGTGAAGGACACTCTTCTCCTTGTGAATTCCGTTCTTGCGCTTGAAACCCTTCTCCTGTTTGCGGTACATGGACTCCAAGCTGTTGTACGACATCATGATAACGTCGTACTTCTTGAGGTCCTTGACGGTGATTCCCTTGGTCTTTTGATTGGTACCGTGATAGACGAAAGTCTTGAGGGTACCGTCAGTGTAAGACTTGATCTCTTGTTGCCATTGCATCAAAGCCACGGGAGGTACCAGGACGAGGGACGGCTGCTTTGCGGGGTAATCAGACATGATCAACGAGACAGCCTGAATTGTCTTTCCAAGGCCCATCTCGTCACCAAGAAGCCCGCCCTTCCACTCAGTCTTTTCCATGGCCATTAACCAAGCAAGTCCTTCAAGTTGAAAAGGCTTTAGCTGACGAGAGATGGTCTTCGGCTGCTCTGCTTTGCCGGCTTTCAAGATGGGCATGCTCTCGAGGTCCTTCCACATGGTGACGATCTCGGGATGGTTGCGCTCCAGGCGATCTCTTTCCTTCTTAAGGCGGTTTCTGTTGCCTGACCGAAAAGCACGTCTCTCGTTGGCAGCTCGTCGAAGTGCAGCGCGATTATCTACTGAGTTGTTGCTGCTATCACTAAGAACTGCAACAGACTCAGCAGAAAATTCATCATCGAGTCCTTGGGACATGGAGCGATATTCTGCCAATGCTTCTTCATAAGCGATAGCTGAAGGATTCAGAGAGGATAAGGTACTGGAAGACCTTGTAGTCTGTTGAGTTCTGGAACGGGTCTTCCTGGCCCTAGACTTCTTCGCCAGAGGAATGTCGTCGTCATCGCTGCTGAGATAGGCCAGGTCGTTGGAATCGCTGTCATCAAGGCTTGCGAGTGGACCTGGGCCATTGTATTCGCCAAACTCCAGTTGAAATACATCTTGAAGTTCAGGGTCCATCTCCCCATCAGAGTCGGGAATAACCTTGAGCTTTTTGGACACTCGTCGGGGAGCAGGCTTAGTGATAGAAACTTGAGCCTGTTTGACAACAACGGCATCTGGCGAACTAAAGTCCACATTCGAATCGTCCTCGGAATCAGAGATGACTTTTCTCTTCGAGATGGAAGTATTTCTGGTGGACCGAAGTGGTCTCTGGCGTGTCAACACTGGGGCAGATGGGGAGTCTTCAAACTCTTCTTCCTGCAGCCGTCGAGCCAACCTAGTGTCACGATCATCGTCAGAGATTAAATCATCTTCGTCGTTTGGGAGACTAGCTGCTGTCTTTTTCGAAGATTTCATCGAATACATGCTGTTGCGTAACCCTCGCTCTCTGTCCACGGCAGTAGATCGAGATGGAGCAGGGATCTGGACCTCGAAAGAGAGAGAAGATTTGTTTGCATCTGTGACAGCTGGAGTTGGGACTTTGCTTGTTGCAGATGTAGAATAGTCGCTTTCAGACATGCCATCGAGAGTTGTTGGTGCAGAAGAGACAGATTCGCTACTTAAAGCCGGGACCCGAGGTGATCGCCCCAGTCTAACAGCAGAAGTGGCATCAGATGCTAAGGAGTCGGTAGTGGTGAAACTCAATTCATCTGCTCCAACACTCTTTCTTGGTCGTCCTCTACCACGTTTGATGACAAGGGAGGGAGAGTCTTGTGCTTCGGTGCTCTCAAGCAGGCCCAAGTTGGGAGTTTGCATTTGACTTCTAGTAGAGGCAGACCGAGTAAGTCGGCCAGTAATAGGAGCAGGAATTTCCCCTGAGTCTGCGGTTCAGTTGTTAGTATATCACAAACCACAAAAGAAGGGAGCAGATGTCATACTGGGCGTTGCAGACGCTGGGGTCGCCGTCTTAGGCGGGCGACCGCGGGGCATGGTGGATTACTGGTGTAAGGTCTGGCAGGTAAATGGTGCTGATAAAGAATTGACGAGTGACTGAACGGATTGAAAAGGAAGCGAGGAAATTCGATAGATGTTTTCCTTTAAAAGATTGCAAGATGTGAATGAGAGAAGAAGGTTTCGCAGTTGCAGAAGGCAAAGTTTCCCGAAGGGCGTGAATGAGGCAAGAAACAATCCCTGTTTGCTCTTGCCGGGAGGAGTGATAAGTGAGATTTACAACTAGGAAGCCGTCCAGTAAAACACAATGAGACTGAAAAGCAGTGAGAGAAAGCAGGAACAAAAGAATGAAGAGTGAAAGATGAGGTTCAAGGACCGGACTACCCAGCCTGAAAATGATTCCAGTAATGAAATTTGCTCCGTTGAAAGAAAAAACAAAAGGAGTCTTGCCACCAGCTCCTTTTCTGGCGGGCGTTGACTCGAGACGCCGTCACAGTGTTTGAGGCGAACAGGTACAAATCGCGCGTTGCCTCTTTACAAGGTGCGCGAAGTCACGTGTCAGGGGTAAGGATCTAAATGAGGAGTGGGTCGCGAGAGATGCACTGTAAGAAATCATCGTCTGCCGCCCTAAGACTGTGGGCTGTGGTGACGGCGCACAGTGTGAGAAACAGAGCACTATCCAGGAGTTAGATCTCAAAAAATCATCCAACACCGTGCCAATATCACAATCTCAAATGTCAGTGACTGTCAACAAAATATGGGGGGCATCAACTGCCTAAAACGCCACTTGCCAGAGCTCCTTTCATCCCTTTTGTCGTAACTTTCATCCGAGCTGACTTTTTCATTCTTTTGCTGGAGCTATCACGTCTTCGTTCTATCTCAGTGAAAATTCTCGTCAACAAGCCTTTCTAATTTTTGTCTCTCGCGAGATACTGTTCACCAAGAAACATGTTCGTACTCTGACTTACACAATTGCAAGATATATAGTGGCAATTTTCTAATAAATAATCCAGGGCACGGCGGTCTCGCTCTCAACGCACTCAAAATACTCCAACCACAGCCAACCAAGCTGCGGATGAAAACGAGAGTACAAATAATCCTGATCTGGCTGCGGATTTTCCAGATCCCAACTGGAATCCCACTCCAACAGAGCCAGTGCCTCATCAACCAACTCGTTCAACTCGGGCGGTTTATGGACCGTTCGTCACCCTATACCTCTTCTCTTGCACGAGTTCATATGCTAATGATGAAGCAGTCAATCTGCCCTAACTGATTTCCTTGCTGTTAGTGGAACATGACCTATGTTTAGTTCGTAGTACTAATTTATCTAGTCACATAACATCTCAGCAGCTCAGATTCGGTCAGAGGCTGAGGCACGTCGACAGAGACATGCTGCAGAGAATGCAGAAGGTTCAGCCAGTCCCAATGGAGGCTCTTCTACCCCTCTAGCTACCTCCTCGGGTAGGGGACGTCCGAAATGCCCGGCCACCGAAGCACAGGATCTTAAGAAGCAAAAGAAGAAGAGGGAAGAAGAGAAGGCTATCGAGAAAATCAAAGCCAGTAAATCCTTCAAGAAACGCAAGCGAGCTCGCAAAGGAGACGACTCCGATGACGACGACGACGACGACCTTGCTCGAGCACTTCTTGACGAGAGAAGCGGTCCCATGCCTGGCCAAATGGAAAATTGTGAAATCTGTGAGAAACGATTCACGGTTACGCCCTACTCAGTGGCAGGGCCCAATGGAGGCCTCTTGTGTGCACCCTGTGGTCGGGAGCATGCAAAGAAAAAGGAAGGGTTACCGAAGAAGAAACCCAAGAAGCAGCCTGGAGTGGGCGGAGTTGGAAGACGACGTGCTATTCAAAGTCGTATTCTAGATGGTGATGTCGGCACCAAGAGCCTTGCAACGCTCTGCGTTCAGACACTGGCCAAGAATGTCGACCTGGCTGACAGTCTCGGTGATTTGCCTGATCATTTGGTCGACAAGATTGCTCGGATTTTCTCGAAGCGGCGTCTCTTGAAACCCGAAACTCTGCCTCTCTTCGTCCAGCCTGCCTCCGAAATGGTGCACATATATGATGGAGCGCATCTAAGCGATCAAGACTACATGAGTATTTTTCAGGTGGCACCTAAAGTGCGCAAGCTCAAAATCCGATGTGGTATTCAGTTCAAAGACGAGGTCATGGACTATGTTCTCTCGCGAGACATTGCTCTGGAGTCATTCTATCTTCATGGCGCGAACCTCCTCAGCGACGATAAATGGCAAGAATTCATTCGGACCAAAGGCAATTCCCTGAAGGGCATCCAAGTATACTATACTGACAACCACTTTGGTGACGAGACCGTGGCCTTGTTTAGAGAGCATTGTCCAACGCTGAATCGTCTGAAAATTGAGAACAACCAGAGAGTTACGGACGAAGGCGTCAAGGCCATTGCTGACATCGCAACACTCGAACATGTTGGTCTTCAACTTCAGAACACAACATCGTCGGAGGCCTACGTTCATACCATTTCGAAAATCGGCAAGAATCTTCAGACCCTCTCACTCAAGATCGTCCCCGAAATCGACGACAGTGTGTTGCAGTCTATCCATGATAGCTGCCGCTCTCTTGTCAAACTCCGCATTACTGATAGCGAATACATGACCGATAAAGGCTTCGTGTCGCTATTTACTGACTGGGCCAACCCACCATTGCAGTTTATCGATTTCCAGAAGTGTAGACATGTCGATGCCAGCAAACCCCGCGAAAATCCCAGGAACGTGGGACTATGTGGTGAGGGTTTCAAGGCATTGATGGCTCATTCGGGCCAGAAACTTCGCGAACTCAACGTGCATGCCTGCCGACACATTACTCGCGAGGCTTTTGAGGAAGTCTTTAACGAGACAGCCAATTATCCAGAGCTTAAGAAGCTCGAAATCAGCTTCTGTGAAGAGGTGACGGATTTCATCCTGGGGAGCATTCTCCGATCATGCCCAAGCATCCGAGAGGTCAATGTCTTTGGTTGCATGAAAGTCAAGGATGTGCGAGTACCTCGAGGCGTGATCCTGGTTGGCGTCCCAACAGCTCATGGCATGATTGTCGAGGGTACTGAGGATTGATTGTCTGAACAGCTGATACTGAAGAAGGCGTTGGGGAATTTAGGTGTTTGCTTTTTTTTTTTTTCTGGGGAGGTGGGTAGGGGTTCTTCCCCCTTGATGTAACGATATTAGACGGATGCATGGGTATGTTTTTCACTGTCCGTTTCCTGTATTAGTCTTGTCGGTCTTAAGGTTCTTCATTGTTCGCGATGGTGTTGAGGAATTATGTAACATTATGTCCTCTTTTCACTTGTTTTCCTATTTTCAAAGTCACGCACGATAAGGGGTGTCAGTCGCATAATAACCAAGCATATACAATTCATTAAGTCATAACTAATCATGTCCCTTCCCTCATGTACGGTTCTGGTGGGTCTTCACGTACTCCTTGTCCATGGCGACGTACTCGTTCAACTTGGCCTCAAGCTCCGCATCCGTCATGTCATCACGCTTCCAGGAGATGCCGCTTGGAGAGCAAGCAGACGTATCCTGGAAATATCGCAGATGAGAAACAATGTCGAGACCAAGCGTGCCACCATTGCAAAGCAGGTTGAGGGCTCCCTCGCAGGTTTTGATGTCACCGAGGACATAGTCAATCTTGGTGGAGGAACCTCCGGATAGCCAGTACTCGGGAGAGGTATGGCGGTATCCGAAGATGATGGGTGGCAGACGGGGGACAGGGTCAGCACCGTGCGTCACGCGGTATTCGCCGCCGGATTGGTTGGTGATGAATGTCGTGAGAGCAGAGTTTCCTACTCTGGGGGAACCAAAAGTGTAGATGTCGACAGGGATGCCATCCTTCCTCAAGTTCGCGGCACCGATGGTAGCTACAGCACCGCCGAGAGAGTGGCCCGTCGCGATGACCTTGAAGCCAGAGTTGGCAGATCGTGCAGAGACGATGGCTGCCTTGGCCTTGGCAGCAACTTCTTTCCAGGCATTCTGAAAGCCGCCGTGGACACCGCAGCCAGAAACGAGGTCACAGTCATCTTGATCGAAGTCGAGGTTGGTGATCCAGTTACGGATGTTACTGCTGCCTCGGAAGGAGAGAACAATCTCTTTACGGACAGAGTCAGTTGAGACGTAGCCTCCGATACCAGTCTTGCTTCCGCTGTGTTGGTGTCTCTGTCAGCATTCTGTCTTTTTTTATATATATAATTCACCCCAATTGGTGGGCTAGAGCTTTACTTACACGAAAGATGCTACGACCTTGGCGTTATTGCTCTCGACATTCGGGCATCCATTGTCCTCGCAAGTAATCTTTTGGCCAGCAGCGGTGTCAGAGTTGCAGTAGGCAGCTGCTCCGTGCTGGATGTAGTACTTGAAGTCGGCCAAGTTCTGGGAGGTAGCAGAGATAGCTACGAAGGGTCAGGGTCAGTAAAGTAGAGTTGTTGGGATTGGGATGCAACTTACCTCTAGTATCGAGAGCATGGGTGTATTCCTTGACAGATGCAATGGGGCCAGCAGCGGCAAGACCGACGACTGATAGAAGGGGTAGAAGATGCATCTTGACTGAGATATGAACGGATATAGATGAAGTCCTGAAATGTCTACAAAAGAGGAAGCAAGGACAGTTACTATATCTCAGAAAAGATGGAGTGTCAAGGTCTCTCTGTGAGAAGACCAGAAGAGTGAAGGGGGATGGGAAGATGAGGCCTGGACTTCACGATAGTTCCTGGATCGTCAGGAGGGACGACGAGTTAACTTATATAGATCCTATTCCTGAGCCATGTCTATCCCCCTTCTCCTGCTAATTACACTATAAGTGTTTTCTTTTCTCTTCCCCAGCCAGCACCGATCCATTGTCCTATAGAAACTCCATCCATTTACCCGCCGAAGAATCACCCCCATTTGCAATATTGAACAAGACAATTTCACAAACCACACCCCCCCTCTCCCACCGTCTATGCAAAATCTATGGCACCCTCTTTCACCGTGGGCTCACCATAGGACGAATATATGGCAGACTTGGTTTCTCCCTCTTTCCCGTTTTCGTCAAGGGGACATGGTTCCCACCTCCGCATTTTCGGTAAAATAAAGAAAGAGAAGAGAATGTTGAGCGTCCTGGAGCGGTCTACCCAAGTGCCGGATGAGCTTCCAAATCAGGACGAGAAATGGGGGGGAGACCTTTTTTTATTGTCTCTGGTTCTAGACATGGTCATGATCGTCTCTTTCTTGGGACCTGGGAATTAGGGCCACGTGAGGTGATGGAGGGGGAGGGGATGTTATTGTTGGGTGTGGTTCAAAATGCCCCTGTCTAACGTGGGTAGTAGTGTAGTGTAGATGATGGGAAGAAGAGGTAGAACTACGTAACTCTGCATGGTCACTTTTATTATTCCAGTCAAGCTGCCAATGTGTTGTGCTGTATAGTGATTATGTTTCCTTTTTATTTTTCTGCTATTTTTGAGTACCTCCTGTCTTTGTTCTTTCTTTTCAACTCAAGTATTAGAGGTGGAATTTTGAAAAGTGCTCCTTTTTTCCACCCCTGAGTGCAGAGCTATGAGAAGGCCGGGCCTGGGTTTCCACCGGGCAAGGATGATAGAAGCTGTATCCATCTAATTGTTGAGAATTGATGGATACCTTTTATTTTAGAATTTTCTCAGGGTCGTTCATTTACGTACAGTATAAGAGAGAAGGAAAAAAAAAAAGGGAGTCTAATATCGTGTATTGTAAGTGGGACGATGTGATGAATCTCGGTGGATTATTCACATATCATTTGCTCTGTCCAGTGTCTCATCACAAACATCACCCATATTAGACACTTTCATAGGTCTAGCACTGCTTCATTTTTTACCGCCCTATAACCCACACCACACCTGTTAAACAAAAGCTGAAAAATTCCATCCAACCATCTTTCACGGCTTCGATGATTACACTTCGATTGTCTTGTTTTGTTTTCCACACCCCCTTGTTGGTTTGTTGGTTTGTTGCTCTGATAGCCTGCATATAACTTGATCTTGACAGCCATAACGGACAAGGAATAGCCCGGAAACGAGGTCATCGGTCAAACTACTCTCGATACTATTTTTTTTCATTCTTTCACCCGAGAGAAAGAACAAAAGGAACAATTAACCAAACGATGTAACCATTCCGTCCCGCCAATTTTCTCAAGGGAAGTCTTTCTTCTTTCAAAGTCTTCCATTTTAGGGTTGTTTTCCGTTCCCTCCACCCAAGCCCCATCTCCATCACATCGGCATATTTTTCGCTTGGTCCAGGACATACAC
>JABFFC010000832.1:0-27518 GCA_013623535.1 Fusarium penzigii
GTCCCGTTCTCCTTCCCATCCCCCATCCCCCGTTTCTCTTTTCCATCCTGCATCGCCAGTCCGCTCCCTGTGACCGCTTCTTCCCCTTCTTTTTCGTTAACATCTCTCTTTTCGTTCGTTTCTTTTCTTCAAGTCACTCTCTTGACCATTCCCTTCAACTTCAGCCAACTCGGTACCCGTCACTCTTTCCGGGACTGTTCCTTTCCTTCGGCTTCATATCCATCAACGGATTCCCTACATACCTGCAAGACGTTTCTTGAAACTCGTCAACGTGTAAAACTCAGCGACCGACTCGTCTCAACCGTATTTTTACAACACAAACATCACATTCTTTATTTATAACTCCTGTAAAACAGGACGACACTCCTTTTCATATACGCATTGTCGTTATCTAGCATATACCCTGGCAAAGCTTTGCTCGAGGGTTCTCAATCCCTTTTCGGCCTGTTTTTCTAGGTGCAGTTATTCACTCAGCTTGGGACGGAATTCACAAAGTCACACCATCAACGCGCCAACGAACAGCGAAAGTTCAATCAGTAACTGATACAAGCTACTTGCTGGATCTTGTAACTTCGACATTGAACCATTTATACTAAAAAAGAAATCACGAACAATTGTACCAGCAATGGCTACTGAGGTTGATCAACCAGTGGCCTTGTCTGCCACAGGCCCTAACGCTCCCGCCCTTTCAGCATCCAGCCCCAACTCGACGTCTGGTCCCGTCTCAGCTGCGACGCCTGTCTCCGCCTCGTCCAACAGACAAACTCCTTCACCTTCAACCAATGCTTCCATGGCCAACAATCAGTCATCAGCCTCGAGACGACCTCCCCGCAAGAGCACTCTTACGCAGCAGCAGAAGAACCAGAAGCGACAACGTGCAACTCAAGACCAACTCGCTACTCTGGAGATTGAATTCAACAAGAACCCGACTCCTACCGCCACTGTCCGTGAGAGGATAGCTGAGGAGATTAACATGACCGAGAGGTCTGTTCAAATCTGGTTCCAAAACAGGTGAGTGATGTTGCTTCTTTCGCAAAGTGAAGGTCTTGCTAATACAGACTACCTAGACGTGCTAAGATCAAGTTACTCGCCAAGAAGAGCTTGGAGACTGGTGAAGATATCGATTCGATCCCCGAATCGATGCGAGCCTATCTTGCCATGCAGGCAATGGAGTCTGGCAAAGGCCTCGGCGGTACCTACCTTGGTCGTACTGGACTTGTTCCCTTCGGCCATAGCGGTATGCTCCTTGGCGGCGACCAGAGTGGACAAGGCAAAGTTTGTAAGTCTACCCACGATGCAAATTATTATAACTTGGATAATATCGAACACCCCACTAACACTCGCGAATCAGTGATTCACCATCTTACTTGCCGATCCCTCAGCGTTGGAAAGTGGACACGAGTCGGGCAGAACACCATGGATCTCATCATCTTCTACTCCCCCGATAAGTGCACCATGACTTACTACATCAACAACGAGCAGGCCGGATACAAGATTGAGTATCCCTTCTCTCACATCAAGAACATCTTCCTCGAAAACGGAGAAGGTGATCCCAACAAGCTTGGCGGAATAGTCATTGAGTTGAACAGACCACCAAATTTCTTCATGGACTCCTCGCCCACCACCAACGGCTTCTTCCAGTGCGGTGATTTTACCGAGGATCTTCAGGCCACCCACTGCCTGGTCCATCACCTTGGCGGAAACCCAAAGGTTCTGAGCGGCCAGCTTGCCAAGTTGGTTTCTCTCGAATCCTTCATGAACCGCCACAACCCTCACCCCTTCGGCGACCCTCATGCGCTCTCTGTATCGGCTCCCGTCTCCCCCACTGCTCGCCCCTCTTCCCAGCCCAACTTTCAACCTCAGATGGGCATGTACCAGGAGCATTGGGGTATTAGCCACATGCACTCGGGCATGAGACCCCCTCAGGGCCACAAGCGACAGCGAAGCCGATCCGTTCCTGGCCCCGTTGATTTTGCCATGTTCCAGAACCAGCCGATGCCGTCCTTCTACATCCAGCCTCCTGGCGAGATGGGACCTCCACAGCATAACCCCAACATCTATGCCCCCATCCCACAGCCTCCTCAACCTATGGCGCCCAACCTGCGTATTGATACTCAGGCTGGATTTGGTCTGGACATGCGACAATACCCCATGTCAGCTACGACGGCGTCCCCTGCCGAGTTCCCGCCCAGCCCTGGCTTCTTCCCACCTGGCCCCGATGCCGGCGCCATGCCTACGTCGAGCTACAACACCCCTTATGGTAACGGGTTCCTGTCGCCCATGGTCGGCCCTGGAGATGGCGTTCCCACCTCTGTGTCGCCTCTTTCTTTCCACAGCACTGGCGAGCCCTCGATCGTCGAGCAGTCTCCTCCCATGAGCATGATGGGTCGTCCTGGCTCAGCAGATCTGTACAATGTGAACGACGGCTCCTGCGCAGTATCTGAGGATGGATCTGGACTCAACGAGATGTACTCTAAGCACACCATCAACTTGCCAATGCACACCGCTTCGCCCGGATATGCCCACCCTCAACAAGCGGACCTCGATATGGACCAACTTGTGTCGTTCGATGGTGTTGACACGGCGAGCCTGTCCCCCGAAGCCATGCCATCTATCTCCCAGTAAGACTAGCTGCAGGATGGAAAATCTTTGTTAGTGCTGGTATAGCTTTGACATGGTGGAGTATTTCTTTTGTTGTGTCTGGGATATCTCATACCTCGGCGTTGGGTGGCAACTTATACCATTGGGATCTTTTCTTGTCCCAGAACTTTGGCTTTTTTTCATTATCTTGGTGGCTTTCCTTATTTGTCTTACCCCCTTACCCCCATATCCTTTTCTCTCGACTTCCTGTCTCAACACCCTTGGTCACAAATAAAAGGGAATCATGTTGAGCCGCCTTGTTCTTTAAACCCCCTCTCCTTCCCTACCCCAGGGCCATGATGACTTTTGCATGACGGTATCTTTTCCTCGACATCGATCATGTCTGTCGGGTACAACACAGCGATCGTATATTGTTCTTTTCTATTCCTTTCTCTTTTCATTTTATTTTACTTTTCTTGTTGACCGCCTTGGAATTAAGAACAAATCTCTTGCCGCGCACTTGATTATTTATTTTTTCTGAAAGATCTTCTTTTTTTGCTTTCCATTTCTCCTTGAATGAAGTGATCTTGCCGCTTTTTGGCCTTTCTAATCCCTCGAGGAGATGTTGATTTAATTACCAAACGTCCTTCAGGATCTAATATATGCACTCATGTTTTAGTTGCACCTTTAGCATAATGCAGTGCGTTTTAATACCTGTTTTCTTTTCTTCCTTTTCTTCACTTAAAACTTCTTTACTTATAACTTTGCTTTCAGTATCATGCCGGATAGGGAGGGTGAAAGCCCGGGAGGCTTTAGTAGGGGCTTGGATTCAATTAATAAAGGATAATCTCGTACCTTGTGCTCTTTCTGTCTTGTCTCACTTGTGCTCAGAGAAAGGTGAAAACTGTGAAGTAACGTGAGGATGTAGTTGCAGCTTGGTGCGGTCGAAAGTTGTAAAAGAGAGTTTGACGTTGACACGTAAATATTGGCATGAATAGCACCCTCACTTGGAAATACGGATAAGGGATCAACGCCTCAATAAAGACCCATCTCAACGAAGTCTTCATCAATATTCAAGAAGTTAGGGACAAGATTTATCAATATCAGTTGGTGTTAGTAGAGCTTACTTAGACTCTGGGACTTTCTTAGATAAGGTGCCTAGGTAAATACCAGTTGTAATTCTGCCGGATTATACCACCTTCTCTGGACTTGAGCATGGCATCACCACCTTCCACAAGTACCTACCATTAACATAACGTACTAAGGCAAGCAATTATGACAGGTTAGGTTACTTGTGTCAAATGAAAACATATACGCTATGCTGCCTGCATAAATTCCAACATCCCTACTACTTATTACGTATTTCTACTAAAGCATGGACATAGACCCAGTCTCACAGTCTGAATCAATTTCGCCAGCTGCAACCCTTCAGCCTAACCCACAGATACCCTCACGAGCTCTCCAGAGCTGTGTTGAATGTCGCCGACGTGAAATCAAGTGTGACAAACGCCTCCCATGTCGAGCATGTGAAGAGAGGGGCAATGCGGCTGCATGTCAGCGCGCGCCAGCACAACAAAGGCGGCAACGAGTTGAGCAAGTTGCTCAATCAAGCAGCGAATTGAATACCCTCAAGGCTGAGCTTCTGCAAGTTCGTCGTCGACTGGAAAAGGTGGAGGCCAAGATTGGCATGGACGGCGACGACAAGTCAACTAGAGATGATGATGACCACTCGTCGTTTCAGGAGAGCGGTCTTGTAGGAGCCATGGAGGACGCGGCTTTTGACATCGGACAGGTGCACAATTGGGAAGACGATTCGCTAGCAATGCACTGTAGGTCAAGGCACCACCAGGGAAAATGGTTCGAGGCCATGCCACTTGCGAATTGTCTGTCGACGCTGCCATCGCGCCAGCAATGCGAGAGGCTTGTGGAGAGCTTTCTGCAGCATCTAAACTGGTTCTGTGGATGTCTCCACGGCCCGACACTGAGGTCGATGCACCATGAGTTCTGGTCGGGGATAGAAAGCGGAGAACCACGGGACACTATGCTTGTCTCACTGCTTTTTGCTATACTCAGTGTTTCTGGATATCTCCTAAGCTCTGAACAGGCAAGGAAAGCCAGCTTCCATACTGACAGCCTCATCGGCCTGGCACCTGCGTGGTTTAACTGCAGCTACGCCAGCTTCTTCCGCTGCGACGGACTCGCGGAGCCATCACTGGTTGCAGTGCAGGCCATGACGACGCTTAATTATGCTTTCCATCTATCAGGAAACTCCAAGACTCACAGATCCATGTTCAGTCTGAATGTTGGCATGGCGAGGGCGAGTGGCCTGCATCTTCTGGGTTGTCAGAGTTCCGGCTCCATCGAGAACAACATCCGACGCGAGATAGGTCGAAGGGCTTGGTGGTCTCTCGTGGAGACCGAGTGGTCCTTCACGCCGTATCATCGCTATTCCTGTAAGATCTGTCTAATCTTGTGAATTCCTGCAGATGACTTTGCTTACACGTTGTTAACATAGATATTGCACCTCACGATTTCGATACAGCTCTTCCCGACATAACTGATGAGGGGATATCTGTACTCTCGAGCCCTGGCTCCCTTCACTCGCTCTCTTACTTGCTGGCAACCTGCCGCTCTTCGCGAGTTCTGTTCGACCTTTACGGCACACTCCGGCCTAACCAGCACCCATCCTATGAAGCCGTGCTAGTCGCAGACGAGCGGCTTACCAAGATTCGTAACGAATTTAACCTTCTCCAGCCACATGTACACACCCAGCCCAGCCATGTTCACATGTGCCGTCTCACCAGCATGACACTCGCACACAGGACTTATCTGGTTCACCGTCCGTATTTCGTGAAGTCACTGAGCGATCCAAATCTGCTGAAATCACGCGAGGCGAGTTTATCTGCTTCCCGTAGGATTCTTGATCTATCCGACCAAGGGCTTCCGACACGATTTTACCACCTCTGGAACGTGACGATCTGGCTTGTGGCTGCGGGACTCATACTGGCTTTAGATCTCATCAAGGCAGCCAGCGACCGGCGACTTCCGGAGGATGCGCAAGAGCGGCGCACAAGGCTTGACTCCCTGGTTAGTTTTCTGGACGTCAAAGCCGATCATTCTGGAATAGGTGCTCGAGGATCCCGGCTTCTCAGAAACCTCCTAGTTATGGAGAGCGATATTCTGGCAGGGCGCAAAATTTCTCTGTCAGGAATTACCCGAAAAAAGGTCATGAGTTTCGTCAGCGGTGGCCTGGATCGGAGCACAACCGGTGAAACAACTTGGTCTTCCAACATTGACAACGAAAACAGGGATGCAGATCGGGGACATGAATGGATGCAGGATGGAGAGGACTTAGACGGCATGTCATTCTTGGATAATTTCTGGACAGGAGGGCCAACCGAGGAATTGACCCAGCTCTCACTCGATCTCTCCGGAACGACGACAGTAGAGCGTAATGACTTTCTTGATTTCTTTGCTGATTTGAACTAGTCAGACAGATATGGAATAGCAGATGAGAAGAGAAGTAGTATCTGGGCTTAATCAAACTGTGGTCGAATACGTCGATGATCTAAGGGCTTCTGACACAATCACAAAAGTAAGCCAGGAACTGGAGAAAGAGTTACAAGTAGGTATATGTTTGAGGCACATGAATGTTTGCTAAAAAGACCTTCCAGAGGTTTCTGGCTACGAGGGGTGCAGAACAGGGTTGCTCGTCCATAGATAGCACCTAAAATCGAAAGGATAGGATAGTATTTATGTAGTAGCACAAGATTCACAATAATTGGAACACAGGAAACAAGTTGAGGAAACGTGGTTATTGTAGGTTTGACTATCGATAGATTGACCACAATTGTCCAATATTCCCTAACATAGATAGAATCTACACATTAAGTGCAATAAGAATAACTAACACAAGCAAGATAGAGGCCGACGGTGCCCATGACAAACAGTCCGGATGAGTAGAATAAACCTTGAGAGCTTTCCTTATGGGCAACCAGTCACTAAACTAATCTACTGTTTCTTATTAGCCGTGTCCACCACTTCTTCCACGTCGCCATCATGAGAAACTTTGCTTTCAGAGGGCAGAATTGCGCTTGAAAACTCGTACTTGCCGAACTTGCGGGCGGGGGTTTTCTGCTCATAGAGAAAGTCGATCTGCTCGAGTGATAGACCCTTGGTCTCTGGAACCATAACAAAAGACCAGATGGCGGTGAGGACAGAGGCGATGCCCCAGATGAACTCCTGGAAAGATGTTAGTTCATTGAATCCTAAGGGAGTTATGATGGACATTATCAAACTTACAATTCGGGCACCCAGGTTTCCGTAGTCCCTGTCTTGGATGTAGGGTGAGACGGAGGTGATCATCAGCGAAACACCAAAGCTGACGAACAAGGCGACGGAGAGCACTCTCTCACGGTTTCGGGTCGGTGCGGCCTCGGTACAGATGATCCAGATGAGGGGAGACATGACCCCGGAAGAAACCTGCCAGAGGAAGAGGAAAGCAACAGATGATGCTCCAGAAAAAGCGGTTGCGGTGGAAAAGGCAGTGTTGATGCTCGCGATGATGAGCATGAAGACAGCGTTGGCAATGGTGCTGTAGATGATGATGGGCCGTCGGCCAAATCTGTCGGGGAAGAAATGTCCTGTGAGAATTCCGCCATAGTAGACAAAGTTTAGGCCCATGATGAAGGGAAACACATTACTAGTGCCACTGTCCTGGAGGAAAGACACCATGTAGTTGATGATGTAGCCAGAACCCTGCGCTTGCATCCAGCACTGGATACCAACCGCGATGAGGAGACGTCGGAAGTCAGGCCCATGGAGGATATCAGCCCAGGTCTCAGAGTTAAGACTGGCGCGCTCTTCCTGGAAGGCGATTTCAAGCCCCTGAACGTATTCATTCGCATCAAAGTTGTTGGAGGCGGTGCCGAACAAGCGTTCAGCCGAGATGATTGCGTCGTCGCGTCTCCTGAGGCGTGGTTGTCAGTTTCCTAACCTACTTGACGAACAAAGAAGATAAGAGTGCTTTGATAAAACCTACTTGTTCCATACAAGCCATCGAGGACTCTCGGGGAGAAGAGGCGAGAGCAGAACCATCATGGAGGGAGCAATGAATTGCAGACCAATGGGAATCATGTAAGAAGCCGCATCGTCCCTTTTTGCACTAGCATACACAATGCCTGCAGCAAGACAGTAGCCGATGATCTGAACATTCTGGTACATGTTGATGGCAAAGCCACGAGCCTCGGCAGTCGAGGTTTCTGAGAGATAGATGGGAACAATGTTGGCGCAGAGACCCATGGCTACCGAGGCCACGACTTTTCCGGCAACGAACTGTCCGAAGCGAGGAGAGCCGATGGTGCTGGTGATTTCGAGCATGATGCCAACAATGGAGATGAGACCTGTGATGACGAGTGACCGTCGTCGACCAAGTCCCTTGTTGATGTAGACGGCGAGAAGACTGCCGATCACTGTGGATGCTGGTCAGGTAAAAAAGAATCAAATAAGAGGCAAAATAGGCCATATATGAGAGATGTGGACGTACTGATACCGCCGGACTGAACCGAACTGCCTGCAGATTTCTGCGAAGTGGTCAAGCTGCAAGTGCTGACGCCATCCACATCGACGCAGGTACCGTAGGCCCGGTTGAATGCGTCTGCACCCTGAATTGTTCCCCACCAGCCGTTTTCGAAGCCCTTCACGTAGATTTGATTAGCATACTATTACCTCAGGACAGAGATATCAGGAGAAAGATCGTTGCGGGAGATTGCAGGGAAGACTCACAAACAGGAAGGCTCCCATAGAGACGAGGAACATACATCCCACGCCGGTGGTGGTGGTATCCTTGAGAAATTCAAACATGATGAACGAGATTTGGTTGGTGAGTTGATGTTTAGTTTGTTGGTCTCGAACAACGAAGCTGAAGTTCTGGCTCCGGGGTTCGTTGGACAAGGTGAAGGTGGCCAAACTTATATACTTATCCGAAGAGACGAAAACTAATCGATGCCGGCACAACTCTCACAACAAATCTACAGGACAAGACAAGACAAGACTAGATGGGTACGTAGATAAGCCTCTCGCCAGAATGCTTCCCGAGACGCCACTCGGCCCAGGCCAAGATAAAGAGATATTTCTCAGAAGCAGTCATGTATCAGCGCCCCATGTCAAGCGAGATGATAACAAGAGACTGACGAACCGGCAAACCCCCCCATGGGGTCTCCAGTTGTGCTAATGTCACGATAGCCCTGGAGCAGAATACCGGATGGCTGATTACCGTGCTCTAGCAGCTCAGACGGTCTTCTCCGAAGTCCTCGCGCTTGTACGGAGGTGGAAAGCGCTCGGCGCCGTCGGTGCCGACGGGGCCGACGGAAGCGTGTAAGTCGTCTCGTCTAGACCACCCCTTCGGTCTATAACTAGAGTTATCTCTTTATCTGCAGAGAGATACCATAACCAGAGGTATCTGTATTATTCAAAGATTTGACATCATGGCAAACGAGTCCATAGTTGATCGCCCTGAGCTTAAGGGAGTCCTCCCTCCCAACTTCCTCTATGGCTTTGCGTACGTCTCCGCCCCTTGACATCACACACTCCTAAAAACGTACTAGTTACCTGCATCTAACACCCTCATCCAGGTCGGCGGCATATCAGATAGAGGGTGCCGCGTCAAAGGATGGTCGGGGCCCTTGCAGCTGGGATGAGTACCTCAAAAGCTTCCCTGATAACGGGGATGACGCTTGTCGGTCTTATGACCTCTGGCGAGAAGATGTTGAGCTTTTGAAAAAGTACGGTGCAAGATCTTACCGCTTCTCCATCTCATGGTCTCGTGTGAAGCCTCTAGGTACGGGATGTGTGATTAAGCGCGACTGGAGGTTAGCCCTTTGCATGGATCAAGACTAACATGAGGACATAGGAGGCGAGTCTGACCCGGTGAATGAGCTGGGCATCCAGTATTACAACAATCTCGTAAGTTTAACCATTGGCAAATATGCCTTAGTATTTCAACAGCTGTTCTGTTACGTAAATATCAGCTGGTCAGTTGGCTAACAATCTATCCCAACAGATCGACGCTCTCATCGATGCTGGCATCGAGCCCACAATCACTCTCCACCACTACGACACACCTCTTGCTCTTGATAAAAAATATCGCGGTTTCGCTGCAAAAGACTCCAAGCAACTTGTTGCCGACTTTGTTTCGTACGCTAGACTTTGCTTCGAGAGGTTTGGTGATCGTGTCAAGAGATGGCTCACAATTAACGAGGTAACTCTTTCAAACACTGCAGCTAATTTGCCACAACCGTGAACTTTATGACTAATCTAACTCATTCTTTGTAGCCATGGATATACTGTTCTATCTGCTCAGGTGGACTTGTGAAAGACTATGTCCCGGCGGACTTCTTTCGGTAAGTCTAACTTATCCGACTACATACCTTTGGAACCCATTCAGGGGTTTGAATTTCAATAGTCGATCTGGGCTCAGCATGAAAGACGAGTAATCTAACAAGGCTTTATAGAGTTGGTCACAACTGCCTGCTGGTTCACGGTTATGTCGCGCGTCTATATCGTCAGGAGTTCCAGTCCAAGCAAAAGGGTCAAATAGGTATTGCCCTGGTAAGTGAAGAAGAACACTCCTCAACATCTCAAGCGAGGTGAAGCGACGTTCTGACTAATTAGATTCCCCTAGAACTATGACTGGGTTGAGCCTATTAATGATACTCCCGAGGCTCTCAAAGCTGCTCAAGTCGCTGAAGAGCGCTCACTGGGATGGTGGGCACTCCCAATTTGTAAGTATGCCCGTATCGGAATGAATGGCAGTGCCTGACTCTATATCTACCAGTTAACGGTACGCAAACAAGCGAATGGGATCACTACGGGGATATCTTCCCCAAACTTACTGAGGAAGAACTTAGTATAGTCCAAGGATCAGCAGATTTGTCAGTCACGAAACAGAATTCCCGTATGAACATGGCATTAGAAACCAGCACTGACAGAATTCAGTTTTTCAATCAATCACTATGGAACCATGTGGGCAACTGGTAAGCTAATTGAGCCTTACAAAGCCATAAGCTTCCGTGATTTGGATGACGTTGAGAAGACTCATGTCAGAGATGGTCAGCCGATTGGGCGACGGGGTGAGAACGGCCACCCCCATACAGGTGAGTTATTCCTGGAGATGATGACCTTAGATTCATTTCTCTCTGTCATAACTGTAAATTCTAATGACGGATGATTTAGTACCGTGGGGATTCAAAAACATGCTTGTGCATGTGTGGAAGACATATGCTCAGTCGAGCAACCTGGACGTGTACGTCTACGAGAACGGATACGCCGTTGATGGAGAAGCCGACAAGAAGCTGGAGGAGATCATCGACGACAAATATCGTCAGGAGTACTACAATTTGTACATTGGTGGCCTATGCGAGGCTGTGAGAGAGCATGGAGTGAAAATGGCCGGATACCACTGTTGGAGCTTGCTAGAGTATGTTTTTCTTGACGACATTTACCAGCGACTATGCTAATCATGTGTGCAGCAACCTCGAGTGGGATTTTGGATATCGTCCACGATTTGGATTGACATATGTTGACTCATCAAATGGATATCGACGTTTTCCCAAGGATTCAGCCAAGGTAGTTGCTGCGATCTGGGACCATGTCGTCAGTGACGCCTGAGATGGGTCGAATAGGAAGATTTGATTGTTGAAAGGTTGATATAGCATGCAACGAGACGATACTTTGAAGAGGGCATTGAACAAAAAAAGAACATCGTAGAGAATAGTAGAATAGAGTCAAGAGTGAATCATGTTTCGCATTTTCTATTGCTCTTGTTGCCATTGAAAACATATTGTTATAGAAGAAAAGGGGAAGAGAAAACCAGTCTCACAAAAGAAAAGATAGCATTAAGACCAAATCAAAAGTCTTGATTTTTCCTAAGTGGTTGTCGTAGTCTGGAGTGAAGCACAACTACATTGGATACTTGTACTTGGTTCATTTAATGAATATGATAAGAAGAAAAGAGAAGATTTTTTTTTGGTCAGGTATATCACAATGAATGTGTATATGGTAGTTCAAGACCAAGATTTATTCACTGTGTATATCGATGTTGAGCTATACCAATTGGAGTGGTTGAGGCTTAAACACTTGTGATGGTCATCGACATTACGTAGGCAAATCGAGAGGCTTACGACGGTCGAAGGGAAACAAAGACAAGTTGGATACATGATGGAAGCGCCGGAAGATCAACGTATTAGAAGGAAAGGGAGGATTACACGTGTGAGAGATGGAGACAAACGTTGGTTGGAGAATGATACAAGGGTGGTGAGGGGGGTTCGAAACAAGACACCAGACTCGACAGTAGCGTACGTAGTGTCTCTCGCTCTCTCTCTCTCTATCTGACGTGGATGATAAGTGTGAACTGGCGTGGGTAAACTGGCGTGTCTGGAGCATGAAGATTGGGTGGGGAAGTGAAGAAATTAAGCATGCACTAGTGAGAGGGTCTTGTCTTGGGAGCTGACCTCCGTTAATTAAATTAAATCATGGACTGTTAACGTTAGCAGCGATTGACAAGAGAAGAGGTTGATGACAAAAAGAATGGAGAGGGAGAGAGAGAGAGATGACAGGCAGGCGAAAAGAAAAGAAGAGAAAATAAGGTATTGCAGGGATCAATCAGGATGATACTATAAAATCACAACATTTCCCGCGGCTTCCGAACCAACCGCTTAACATAACACGAGATAAGGTAAACTTCTCCAGACGGAGATCTATTCGCACTCCGCGATTTCTTTAGCGGCTTTCAAGGGAACGTCTCTCAAAAGGACAGGGTTTGGAGGGGTTCTGTAAAGCCTAAAATTGAAAAGTTGCCCGTTGCCCGCTGACTGCGCCTCGCTGAGCCTTGACCTTTCGTCATGACAGGACACGAGTGACAGTCAGCACCTGCTAGGACGCCCATGGACCTTTAAGGTAGTTTCCGTCCGTTGTAATCCATGTCCCAGGCCTGGTTTTCATCTCATTTCTTTGCGATTGATTAATTACCTTTTAATGCCTCTCATCAATGGCAACAATTTTGGATACTGATCATTTTTTATTTTTATTTTTATTTCTATTTCTATTTCTATTTCTATTTTATTGAATCTCAGCTCTATCATCTTCATTATTCTTTTACCTGCACTACATTACATCATTGCTCTTCGACTCGCACAACGCTTTCGTCGGATTGCAGCCGTTGATCGCGGGCCGTTGGGAACTTTACTAATCTTAGTATCCCAAATGCCTCGACATGGCACCCAGTCCCAGCAGAAACAGTGACCGTCGCCTGTCTTACCCGCGAAACGACCAAGATGAACAAGGGAATGATGACACCGCTCGCGACTTAGCTGCCCTCGATCAGCAGTATCCCTACACTTCTTCAGCAGCAGCCTCTGCCCAAGCTACCTCAAGCACTGCTGCAAACTTGTCCCGACCTCGGAATACTCGTCGCTCCTACACAGATCCGGGAAACAGTGACCGCCCGCTGCGTTCTTCGGCTGAACATCCCAGAGCTTCTTCTCGGCGACGTGACAACGGACCGCGTCTGAGTAGTCACTATGAGCTTCAATCAATTCCAGCTCGACGCGAGCTTACGACAGATGCGCCGCCCGAGACACCATACTCGAACAACCAAACCGACAACCCTCACACACTGCCCGCCAATCTGACAACAACCAATACCCATACCCGCGTAGACGACACGCCGACAATACGTGATGACATCAAAAAGTACATGCGTAGAAAACGTGAACGGAGGCGAGGACCTGGCGCGAAGCCAACATGGAAGGATCGCGTTCGTAGAGGTGCTGCCGATTTTCACCAAAAGATTATTCTCGAGACGATCCTGAGACGGAAACCTCTTCAGCCTTTGCCTGATGGACGACATATTCCCTTAAATCCGGAAACCCGAGGTCCCGGCGGTCTCATCGATGAACGCAGTGGAAAGCCATATGTCAGCAACTTCATTCGCTCAAGTCGTTACACCGTCTGGGACTTCATACCGAAGCAGTTGATTTTCCAATTCAGCAAGCTCGGTAACTTTTACTTCCTGGTTGTCGGTTCTATCCAGATGATTCCGGGTCTTAGTACTGTTGGCCGCTGGACCACAATTGCTCCTCTCGGTGTCTTTGTTGCCTTCAGTATGGCCAAGGAGGGCTATGATGACTATAGAAGATATGTGCTCGATCGTGTGGAGAACAGGAGTGAAGCCTGGGTCCTTGCTGATCGTGTGGATGAAAAGGCTGTGAGGCAGGCCGAGAAGAAGAGACGACGGACAAAGAAGGAGAAGGAGCTGGATAATGGTGAAGAGCACATGCTGGATGATCTCGAAACGGGTACTGTGAAAACCGGCACAACCGCTTCTCCCAACGAAGGCGATTGGCTTCCTGTCCAATGGCAGCATGTACGTGTGGGCGATGTTATCCGCCTCCGACGTGACAATCCTATTCCTGCAGATATAGTCCTTCTGAACGCCACCGGACCGAACGGAATTGCATATATCGAAACAATAGCTCTGGATGGAGAGACGAATCTCAAGAGCAAACAGGCCTGCTCGCTACTAGCTGAGCGATGCCAGACAACCGAGGGTTTACGTTCTACAGCGGCTACCATTGTATCTGAGAATCCAAACATGGACCTCTACAGCTATGATGGTCGGGTTACTGTAGAGGGCGAGACACTGCCCCTGTCCCTCAACAATATCGTGTATCGTGGTTCTACTCTCCGCAACACAACCGAAGCTATTGGTCTTGTCATCAACTCAGGCGAGGAGTGCAAGATCCGTATGAATGCGAACAAGAACGTTCGCGCCAAGAAGCCCGCGATGCAGAGTGTAATCAATCGTATGATTCTGGTTCAAATCTTTATCGTCCTCATGCTTTCGATGGGCTTGACGATCGGTTACCATCTGTGGTCTGGCGAGACGGAGGACATCTCCTTTTATCTCGTCCAACCTGGCCAGTGGGATGCTAGTGTCCCGTTCAAGGAGATTTTCTTTGGTTATCTGATCATGTTCAACACCCTGATCCCGCTGTCACTCTACATCAGTCTTGAGATTATCAAGCTAGGGCAGCTGCTATTACTTCAAGACCCCGAGATGTACGACCCAGCCACCGATACGCCCATGGTGGCCAACACCACTACGATTCTCGAAAATTTGGGTCAAATCAGCTATGTGTTTTCAGATAAGACCGGAACACTGACCGAGAACATCATGCGCTTCCGCAAACTGTCCGTGGCAGGCGTGGCTTGTCTTCATGATATGGATGTCCAGAGAGACGAGGAAGCGATGCGCAAGCGGATGGCAGGGTTCGAAACGCCCAAACAGAAAGGGAAATCCAAGATGGACGATCAGTCAAAGACGAGGGATGCAAAGGGGCTGACCGCAAATCCCTCGGATGGCGCATTCCGTCCGTCGCTCCAGGATGATAGTTCGCGGAGACCAAGTCCATCAAGAGCACCTTCAATGCAATCTGTCACCCGGTGGAGGTCTTCGGTTCATATCACCGATGAAACCGATATCAAGACGGAGGATCTGCTGGACTACATCCAGAGGAACCCCAACACCAAGTTCTCTCGGAAAGCCAAGCAGTTCTTGATGTGCATTGCTCTCTGTCACACTTGTCTTCCTGAAAGGCAAGACAATGGCGAAATCAAATACGAAGCTGCTTCTCCTGATGAGCTGGCTCTCGTGGAAGCAGCCCGTGATTTGGGACTCGTCGTCGTCGACCGGCCAGTACAAGGCATAAAGCTTCAAGTCAAAGATGCGAATGGCGAATCCAAGGTCGAGACCTATGAGGTTCTCGACGTGATCGAGTTCAGCAGCAAGCGGAAAAGAATGAGTATCATTATACGAATGCCGGACGGTCGGATCTGCGTCTTTTGTAAAGGTGCTGATAACGTTATCATGCAGCGACTCAAGCTGAACCAGCTCGCGGAGCAGAAGGCGCGTGATACGAACAGGAGGTCAAGTCTGCGAAGAATATCCGAGCAAGACAAGGAGACGCGGCGCAGGAGCACACATTCGCCAAGTCCTTATGGAAGTCCCTACGGAAGCCCGCGCAACAGCTTTTCCTTGAAGAGAACGGAATCTTCCAGTCGGGTTGAAGGACTTAGGCTGAGTCTTGGACGATGGTCCACTGACGCGAGGAGGCGATCGGCGCAACCAATCCCCTCACCTCGAGTTTCCGCAGATCTTCTCACACCAAGACAGAGTCTGAGCCGTGTGCCATCCTTTGATGGTGTTGTAGACCGTAGGATTGACGAGTCTGTAGCAAGCGACGAGGGTGCCATTTTTGAAAAGTGCTTTCAGCATATCAACGATTTCGCATCAGAAGGTCTGCGCACGCTTCTATATGCCTATCGCTACATTGACGAGGATGCGTACCAGCAGTGGAAGGTTCAGTACCGAGAGGCAGAGACCAGTCTGGTAGATCGCCAGGAACGCATCGAAGCTGCTGGAGAGCTGATCGAACAGAAGTTCGAGCTAGCTGGTGCCACGGCTATCGAGGATAAACTGCAGCAGGGTGTTCCTGACACAATTGATAAGCTGCGTCGGGCGAACATCAAGGTATGGATGCTCACGGGTGACAAGCGTGAGACGGCCATCAATATCGGACACTCGGCACGCGTGTGTAAGCCCTTCTCGGAGGTGTACGTACTTGATGCTACACTGGGAGATCTCAAGGAGAACATCACGGCGACGCTCACCGATGTGTCCCGCGGTATGGCCCCTCACACGGTGGCGGTAGTGGATGGTCAGACGCTGGCCAAGATTGATGAGGACGATGAGCTGGCCATCCTCTTTTACGACCTTGCTGTCCGCGTCGACTCGGTAATTTGCTGTCGAGCATCACCATCTCAAAAGACCAACCTTGTCCGCTGTATCCGCCGATATGTCCCGAAGAGCATGACTCTTGCTATCGGAGATGGAGCCAACGACATTGGCATGATTCAGGCATCGCATGTCGGCATTGGTATATCAGGACGCGAAGGCCTCCAGGCAGCGCGAATCTCGGACTTTTCCATCGCCCAATTCCGGTTCCTCCAGAAGCTCCTCTTCGTTCACGGCCGATGGAACTACCTCAGGACGGGCAAATACGTGTTGGCGACTTTCTGGAAGGAAATCCTCTTCTTCCTTGTCCAGGCTCATTATCAACGCTACAACGGCTACTCTGGAACGTCGCTCTACGAATCATGGAGTCTGACGGTCTTTAACAGCTTGTTCACGTCCTTGCCTGTGATCATCTTGGGTATCTTTGAGAAAGATCTGAGTCAGAAGACGTTGTTGGCCGTGCCGGAGTTGTATAGCTTTGGACAAAAGGGACTTGGGTTCAGTTTCAAACAATACTTTGGCTGGTTAATCGTCGGTGTCTGTGGCAGTTTTGTGATTTGGTACTTTACATGGGGTGTGTATAATACGGCTCTGTTTGACGTCGATACAAGCATCTTTGCCATGGGCATGGTTGGGTTCACGGTTGCCGTGGTGTTTATCAACATCAAGCTTTTGTAAGTTGTCAGTTGTATCGTGCTGTGAGCCAGCTAACCTTTGTTGACAGGATCCTCGAAGTCCACAGCAAAACCATCATCACGTTTGGCGGCTGCTTCATTTCAATCTTTGGCTGGTTCCTATGGCACATTGCCCTTGCGGGGCTGTATCGTCGAGAAGTGGGAATCTACATCGTACGGGACGCCTTCATCTATAACTTTGGTCGACAGCTTCTCTGGTGGGCGTCTGTGCTCGTCGAGCTGGCTGTCCTGGCCGTCATCGACCTGGCCATCCAAGCTGTCAGGAGAGTATACTGGCCGACAGATCAGGATCTCATGCAGCGACTTGAGAAGGATGGAGAGGTGGAGCGTATTTTCGGGGAGTCGAGGGAGGAGGATGGAGTGACGAAGCAGAGAAGTAATGGGGAGGCGGTGGCCTAGTCTAATCCCGCCGGATCAAGTTTCTTTTGTATATATTTGCATGCGGCATGTCGTGTATATAGTCTTGTGTTTGCTTGTTGGACACGGCGTTTGTTGGATATGGCTGTATTTGAGAAGCTAGCGATTTGCATCTGAATGAGAGTTTATGTTCTTTGTATACGAGCTGTCCAGTTGGTATCTTCTCTACCCATGGTTTGCAGCACAGAAGCCCAAAGGTGATGCCATAATGCTGCCGAGCACCTAACCCTTTGCTTGGTGTTTCATTGCGTATGCCAAAACCATCTTGCCTGGTGTCCAAGTCCGGCGTAAAGTCTTGAAGCGAGGTCAGGTGCTCCAAAATGTGGTTCAACACCGCTGTAGGTATAGAGGGTGGCCACTACGAGGGTTTTGCAATCTGCACCCTCACTGGTAAAACTGAAGGCAGTCTGTTACTCAGCAAAAAATATACGTGATCATTAAAAAGAAGGATGTTTAATGGAATCTAACCATCTGCAATGGACGAACAGGGAATCGAACCCTGGACCACTCCCAAGTGAGAATTCAGGCGAATTATGCTAAGGGAGTATTATACCACTAAACCATTCGCCCAGTTGTTGTTGAATAGTGCTGCACTAGTAATTACTATACTACTCACATCTGCCCCATACTGTCCGGACCCTCGACCTGCCCAGGCTCCACTAACTTACAAGCTCCAACTTCCCCCAAGCTCTCCCCCTCCATCATTTCAACCTTCAAACATCATACACCCTCCACCTCCCCGCCCTCCTAGATCATGGCGACCTACAACGAAGACCCTCTCTCCGAACCAGCGCAGTCTGGTCTCGAGATCCTAGGCGAGGTCAAGAAACCTAAGAAGAAGAAGGTCCTCCTCATGGGAAAGTCCGGGTCTGGGAAGTCGAGTATGCGTAGCATCATCTTTAGCAATTACATTGCTCGAGATACCCGAAGACTGTATGTTCTTGGCTACACCTATCCTCCCCTCCGCCGTTGCTCTATTCTTTCTGGGTTCTCGTGTCTTGTGCTAATGCGCTTTTTAGAGGCGCAACTATCGACATCGATCTCTCCCACGTCAAGTTCCTCGGTAACCTGACCCTCAACCTCTGGGACTGCGGCGGCCAAGAGGCCTTTATGGAAAACTACCTCTCCCAGCAGCGCGTCCACGTATTTTCCAACGTCGGTGTTCTCATCTATGTATTCGACATTGAATCCCGCGACGTCGATCGCGATCTCGCAACTTACGTATCCATCATGTCCGCTCTTCTACAATTCTCCCCCTCGGCCAGGATATACATTCTCATCCACAAGATGGACCTTGTCGTACCTTCGGCTCGCGAATCCCTCTACGACGAGCGTATCCGCGTCATCCGCCAGAAAACATACGAGTATGCCAACTCGGTTGGCATTGCGCCCAATAACGTCGAACTCACACCATTTGCGACATCGATCTGGGATCAGAGTCTCTACAAAGCTTGGGCCTCCATTATTCACGACCTTGTCCCTAACCTCGCCGTCATCGAACGCAACCTCGCCAACCTTGGTCTCGCCATCGAGGCGGAGGAACTCCTCCTCTTCGAGCGAACCTCCTTCCTCGCTGTCTCATCATGGACGTCTCAAGATGGCCAGCGCAACCCCACCGAGGACCGGCTCGAGCGCATGTCCAACATCATGAAGCATTTCAAGCAGAGCATCTCGCGCTTCACCGGCACGCCCCGCAACGCCGAACAGTTTGTTCGAATGGAGCACAAGGCCGGCACGCACTTCAGTCTGTTCATCCTCAAGTTCACCACAAACACGTACCTGATGGTCGTGCTACCCCCAGGCGAAGCACGTTTCAACGCTGCCATGCTGAACTGTCAAATCGCTATTGAGCATTTCAAGTTCCTCGATGGACCTGTAACGCCAGCTCCTGCCAACCCCAATGCCTCAACTAATTCTTGAGGCCTCGAAAATGGCAGAATGATATGTAAAATTAGAATCAGGGCCGAAACTTGTCAATTTGGGTTTGACGAGCCGAGGAGCTGGAATCATTGCTATGGCGTTACGGGGCGTTAGATTTCAAAACTATTCTTCATTGTGACAAGAGCAGGAGTTGGGAAGGTTTCAGGATCTCAGTTACATAGGGCGCTTAAGAGGAATCCCTGCTTATGGATCAGTGACTTGGTCCAGGGACAAGACATCAATAGCGACATTATTTATACGGTACTTTTCTTTCTCCTTCGTATCTGCTCAAATGCAAATTCATTCATGACTCTATTCTCTTTTACCCACGTCTAAAAGCAACCGCATTGTCTCCATTCCGGAAATGATTTTCATTGCTCATCTCCTATCTGTCAAGAAACGAGACATCTTCCCTTAACGCCAAACCATTAGCAGTCTTTCATGTCCACTTGACAACAGCAGTGCCACCCTTCTTGAACTCAAGCGTGTCACCGAGAGTCAGGCTACGATCGGTGTGCTCCTTGTTTGGGAACGTGGTAGCCAAAACCCATGGTCTGGTTCGCGTCTCTGCAGAGGCGCCCTGAACGAAATTGTACACATCGTCAATGGTGTGGGTGGTGTTGAATCGAGCAGGAAGACGAGTTCCGTCGGGCATCTGAATTCGGATCATGACCGTAGGCTGCGAATCATCGACTGTAGGGGTGGGGGTGGATGATGAGGCAGCAGGTGCTGAAGATGTAGCTGCGGGAGCTGGAGAGCTTGGTGCCTCGCTTCCATCACCAGGGACAGGAGCGCCCAATCGCTTGCCAGTGCCAGAAAAGGGCTTGTATTTCTTTGGCTGAGGTTGGTATGGTGTATCATGCTGGTGAAGCTTAACATCGACGGGCTGATCGTGCTGCACGTTCATGAGGTGGAGAGGGGCTCGGCCAGATCGAATCATCTGTAGGTCAACCTGGTTCGCAGGGTCATCGAATCGGCGAAGGTCTCCGTCGTCAATGCTGAATCCATCCTGCCAAATATGAAGAACTCGCTCCTGGGGTTGGGCAGTGGAGGATCGCGTGGATCCAAGAGGGTCAGGGATAGGTCGACTTTCAGCACCGTCTCCTCCAAGAGTCATGCCAGTACCACGGAAGCGGGATGGCTGTGAAGAAGGTCCAGCCTCGTTCTCGTCACCAGGTCGTGCAGCGTTCCTTTTCAAGTCAGTTGCGGTTCGAGACCTCAAGTGGGGGACTTACGCTCGAGCCTTTGCAAGAATATCGCTGATGATCTTCTTTGGTCCGCCTTCCTGATGCGGATCCTGAACTGCCAAACCCGACTTCTCACCACCAGCAAACAGATTTCCTCGGCCATCATCATCCTCATCATCCATATCCTCGTCATCATCGTCATGGTCATGCTGGCTTGATCCACCACCCAAAGAGCCCAGTGTGGCAATACCTCGTCGCTTCGGTTGTGTTACTGGCTTACGAGCTGCGGAACTGCTGGATGCCGCCTGAGGAGCAGGTCTTCCATCGAGGGTTCGAGGACCGGTATAGTTGTCTGGGGCGGGAGCAGAGGCTTCGGCAGGAGAATGTCCATCGTCCTCGGCATCACGGAACCAGGCGTTACAAGCTTCAGACAAGCTCCAGTTGTGAGCCTCTAGATACTGGCTAGCCTATTGAATGGATTAGGTGCTGATGGATGACATTATTTAGGTATTTAAGCGGAAGAAAGTACCTCTTCACGGCTGGAGCCGCTCAGGCTGATGAACTGGGCGATTTGGCTATCGTGGTCCGAGTCGGCCATGATGGTGAAGGTGGGGTGTTTGTTGGGAAGATGTGTATAAACGAAGACGAGATGCTCAATAATCAACAATCTCTTGGTGCGATGGGACTGATGTATCGAAGGGCGAAATCTTGGTAGAAGTGGAAATGATGGTAGGAAAAGGTTGTGTTGAATGTTGTGTTAGGTAATGTAGAAACAAAGTCCAGGCAGCTTGTCGCTTCGTCAGAAAGCTCCCGCCTTCCAGCTTCTCACTATCAGTGATGGTGGCGGGGGGGCTGCAAGCCTGTGGCTCACCGTAGCGCAGTGACGCTGCTACCCCACCGGAAGAGTGATCCGCCGAGTTCCGGTGCTCATGCAGGTAATGGAATGGGTGTCTACCAGCACTTCCAAACGCAGGGTTACGTAAGGAATCCTGGGGAGAGCCTGGAGGTCAATCCCCGGTTGGGACAACCAAGATCATCGACAGCATCATCCTCGGCCGCTGTTTATCTCGAGTTTGGCCATCCGCAACTCGTTTTTTACATCGCCATTGTAACCGTCTCGAGAAACCCCATCATTGCCAGAAGCTTCGGCCGACTTACGTTTTCTCAAATACCATCTCTACGCCTTTAATACGCACGCCAATTCGCCCATAATGTCCTCCGACGACCACCACAACCACCTGGCCGAGTCAGGTGTCACATTGCGCTCCGATAGCGAATTGTACTCTGGAGCAGATGATGTTTCGCCGCCCTCTTCAACAGACTCCCCCGTGATTCTCTACAAGCCACCTACTGTATGGTCCTTAATACGCGGCACTGCCATCAACCTACTTTTGCCATTTATCAACGGAATGATGTTGGGTTTTGGAGAGCTATTCGCTCACGAGGCTGCTTTCAGACTAGGATGGGGAGGAACCAAGGTCAGTAAAGCAGTTATATGCTATTCCGCATTGTCAAACTTGTCTCGGCAATTCAAGCTTGGCACTTCCGTTTACTTCAATGTCACTAACACCTCGTAGGTTTTCCCCCTCTCGCGAAGAAGAGCCCACCCCATCGGACCCGGTATTGAGCTCCGGGAAAACTCATATGCCCCTCGACCTTCTTTGAACGACTTCGCTAGCCTTGAGTAAGGAATGGAAGCAGGTTTCGATGGACTACGTGTGGTTGTGCATTTAAAACGACTAGAACCACCATTGTGACATGTAGTAAGGATACTATTTCACTATCGGTTCTTTTATACTTTTTGAGATGTAGTTTTTATGGGAGAGCGTAAAACGAGACTATATCATGAACATTTCAATAACTCAAATCAATATCATTAGACGGAGCATCAATCAGGGGGGTTGTCATCTTTTTGAACTATTAATTTAAATGAGCAAGTATATTTGCTTTTAAACTCTCCATTGTCGGATTCCGTGGTACGAGACGAACAAAACAATCATTATTCTTATTCATCTTATATGTAGTACCACAAATCACTTTGTCATGATGGGTGAGGTAAATCAACACCATCATCACTTAACGGTCGATCCCGATGTTTATCCGCCAGCACCCTGGAAATTTGACTCTACCCCCCAAAAAAAATATTACCCAGCGTACCACATCGCGCCGCATCTCTTTCAATCCCTCCACCACATCCCATCCTCCCCTTCACAGCGCCGTCACAATGCTTCCAAGCCGAGGAATTGTGCGCTCCTTGCCTCAGGGCGCCCTACAGAGGCAATTCTGCAACCAATCCGTATGTCCGATCCCGGCGATTCTTCTTGCAAAAGACAAGGGTTTCTCTTTGTTGAATACTATATCTAACGGCTTTCTTTTTAGATCTCTTCGAGAAGCTTGGCTAGGAAATTTGGAGATGCGAGACAATTCGGCACTGTGAAGAGCAGCCCTCGTGCTGGCTTGATGGCTACGTCGAGGATCGGTGTCAAGAACGGTGTTGCGCCAATTGTGTTGGGTGGTGTTGTAAACCAGAGAGCGTTTTCACTTTGGGGTTATGGGAAGAAGAAGGTGGAGGAACCTGCTGCCGAGGCGACAACGACGGTCGATTCCGCGGCTCCTGAGGTTCCCTCTAAATCAGCCGATGCCGCCGCAGCTTCAGTCAACGATACCGCCAGTATTCCCTCCGAGGCCGTTTCGGAGACAACCGCCAACGCTTCCACCCTGACTGATAACCCCGTCCTCCCTACCGATGTCGATCTCTCCACCATCGCCGACCTCGCCAACCCCGAAATCCTCAACATGACTGAAGATATTGGCTTCCTCTCCCGTATTGGCCTCGACTACGGCTGGGGTCCCACGTCGGTCATGCAGTGGGTTCTCGAGCACGTCCACGTCTACACCGGCCTCGGCTGGGGTGGTTCCATCATCGCCACGGCTCTCCTCCTCCGTGCCGTCATGTTCTACCCTCAGATTCGAAGTCTGCGCTTCAACGCGGCCATGCAGCAGATGCGCAAGGATCCTCGATGTCAGGAGGCTATGGACTTGGTCAAGAAGGGTTACCAGACTGGTGATCGTGAGGCGACCCAGAAGGGTCAATTCCTCAACAAGATGGTTCGTGAGCAGTATAACGCTTCCCCAACGGGTATGCTGTGGTCATTCCTCCAGATCCCATTCTCTTTCGGTCTCTTCCGTATCATCAACGGTATGGTCCATATTCCCGTACCCTCACTGGAGAATGCCGGGTTTCTCTGGTTCCCTGATCTTACCGCCTCCGATCCTTACTTCCTCCTGCCCGCCCTCGGTAGCGGTCTCCTCTTCGGAGCTATGATGGTAAGATATGTCAATCCTCCGCCTCCAAACAGTACCCCTAACACCCCTCTTTAGGTTAACTCCAAGTACGCCCCTGCCTCTCAAAAGGCCATGATGAAGAAGATGATGTATGTGTTCGGTACTGTCGGTTTCATCGGAACAACCTTCCTCTCCGCCGGCGTCAACCTCATGATGGTCTCAACCGGTTCTGCCACACTCCTCACCGCCGTCATCCTTAACAACGAGTCCGTCCGACGTGCCGTTGGTCTCCCCGTCCTGGAAGTCGAGAAGCCTGCATACCAGGCTCCCCGACCAGTCGCCCCCGGCGTCAGCGGTCTTCGCGAGCGTCTCACCGATAACCTCGAGGAGATGAAGAAGGGCGTCACAGATTCAATCACAAACATGACCGGTTCCCGCGCCAGCACCGATGCAGAGCGTGCCGAGAAGAAGCGCAAGGATACGATCCGCAAGCTTGAAGAGATGCGAAGGAAGCTCGAGAGAGAAGAGTTCGAGAAGAAGTACAAGCAATAAAGAAGTTGAAAATGATAGGTGTGTTGGTCGTGTCTGCAAAAAACACGCCACTGACGCACAGGCTGTAAGAAGATAACATGTTATATATGTAAATATAGGAAAGGGAGAGCAAGATTAAAGGGAGCATGTAACTACCATCATCACTTGTTATGTCTCCAGGAGTAGAGATACATGGGAATGTTTTGGTTATCGGATCTGACAAGATTCTTGTACAATAAAGAAAGCATTGTTCGATTAACGTATGAAGACTAGAAACGACCAATGTGATTCTCCTTCAAAGGTGAACATCGCCCTAGCTCGAAGAGATTTAACTTTAAAACACGAGGTTTGATACCGAAAAGGCACACCAAAAGGTACTTCTTGAGAGTTCCGATATTGAATAGAAACGCCGCCTCCTCTTGGGGAGGACTTGAAAGATATATCTGCATTACCAATTGGAGAGATAAAAGAAAAAGAGAAAAAACAACGACAAAAAAAAACGTCTTTAAAACAAAATAAGTAATCCCGCCATTACCCCCTTTTCAATACCCAAGAGCGGGCTTTTTTACGTTTCGGGTCCCTTATTTCAAACGCTTGGATCCCACGATACACACTTCTCTTCCAACTCTGAGTTTCCAAGCTTTGCCTAGACTCGAGGCATCTTTTGCCTCCCCTTGAACTGGATGAATGTATGTAATGCAGTGATTCCTCCTGAGGCAGGGAGAAAAGTTTGAAAAGAAGAAGAAGAACCCCTGCCTCAGCCTCCTCTTGTTGTAGCCTTGCCCTTTCTATATCACGATATCGCCCGGAGGGTCTGTTCGAGTTTGTTCGTCGACACTCGCGCGAGACCCCAGAATACGGGGGGTTTAAAATACAGTTCCATCGCTCTCAATTAGGATCGGGGGTTCCTTAGTGTTTGGTCGGTTGATCTCGGCAATTTCGCGGCCACCCTGTTGGAAAGTTAATAAAGGCTACAGACACGGGTTGAAATTCGGGAGCAAAACTTACCCTCCAGCTACCAGCCTCGAGCAACTGCGCCAGCGTCATCTCGTTGCCAGCCAGCTCAGACTTGAGAGCCTGGTTGACTTCATCGCACAGGATGTCAAGGAAACCAACTGTGACGCCTCTCCATTCAACGATAACGTCGTCGCTGGGCTCAAACATAGGAGCAACCTCAACACCCTTGGCGCCCGTCCGTTGGACCCAGCTGTTGTAGTTTTTAAGACCGCGCTCGGTATCCTCCTTCCTCAAATTGAGCACACCCATGTCGACAAAGAGACCGCCGTTTCGATATTCGGGCAATCCAGTAAGGAGCTCAGTGCCAGCAAAATGCATCTTCAACAGGCTCTGCATAGGCTGCATGAGTGAGTAGGTAAGCCACTGGGTAAGCTTGTGGAATGGAAGAATAGACTCCCAGGCCGCGGCGTTCGAGCTGTTGGGGAAGGCGGAAACCTTGGGGGAGGTGCCTGGCTGGGGCATGGACTGGCAGGGCCAGGCATCACCCAGCGGGACACCATTGATGGCGGTTCGGTTCGTAGGCCAGATAGAGGCGAGACCAGTCATGAGAACATTCCAGAGGACAGGAAGGGGAACGATGAGCATGGAAGAGGCCTGTGTTGAGGGGTGGCCGAGGAGGTGATCTGTAAGAGGCAAGTTAACCCATAGTTCAGATGAGGTTCTCAATTGACTTACCAATCATGTTTCCGGGACGGCCATCAGGTCCAAAGAACTCGGGCTTGTCGTTGAGGGCGCCGGCCAGACGAATGAGCAGATCGGTACGGCCCTCGATGCCAGCCATCTCGTTTCCGGGGCGAGACTGGAGACCGGCGGCAAGCTTCTCGACTGTAAGGGCTTTGAGACCATCCTTATCGACCTGGAACTTGTTGCTGGGATTTCCAGAGAAGAGACCCTTTTAAATGATTAGCAATTGCTGATAGAGGTGCATCAAGAGTATTCCTTACGGCCTTAAACATCTCCAAACTGGCAACGGCAATACCCTCTGATCTTCTGTACATTCTGCCATTTTCGTTACTCTTATAGCTCCACGACGTTCCGGCGCCAGCATCAAGAAGGACACTGACGAGGAAAAGGTCGATCAGACGGCGGCAGCGCTCCGAGTTGTCGACATTTTCGGGCCAAGTAGACAAGAGCTGAGCGATACGGTCGCGGCCACCAACGGCAAAGTGCTGGTATCTGCCATGACCGGGGATGCTAGTAAAAGGAGCATCATAGTCTCGCTGCAAAGACAAAGTTAGTCAGTCAATCGGTTTTCTATAAGCAGCGCTGAGATGAATGGGTTCTTTTGGTCTCCAGCCTGCATGTCCATTCTCCGTCGTGACTCGAGAATCATGTAGGAATGTAGCAGTTTAGGCCTGAGCATGCGCGATGCCGCCCCCCGTTCTTACTCCTGAATTTACACATACCTTGATGATTCCAGTGACGAATGTTACGACATCAGGGAACTTGCTCATATCAACATCGAAGTGCTTGAGATCGTTCTTAAGGGCCTTGTCGGTGACAATCTTGCTTCGCTCTCGCACGGCGCCGAGACTTCGCAGGTATCCAGCAGGGTCGAGCTGAGGGTCGGGAGGTCGAGGCAGATCGATCTTGGGAAGCTTGATGGGCGACATTGGGGTCTGAGGAGTGCCGGGTGAGGTGCTCGCGGCCGAGGTGCGGTTGAGAGGGTTTCTTGAGACACCAGGAGGGGATCTCAAGCTCGAAGAATGCGAGTTGACACTGACATTGGATTTGGAGGTGTTGATGGCCGTCTCGGTGGCGGCAGGAGCCTTGGACTTACGCGAGAACAGGCCCATGTTGGAGGGCTGCTTGTTGTGTTGAACGAACGCAACTTTGCAGGAATTGGAGGATTAGGATTGGAATTGAATGTTGTACGATGTAGAAAAGGTGTAACGCTGGAGTACCGAGTTGGAGGTTTACACTGGACTGGAGTGAACTGGAGTGAACTGACTGGTTCACTCTGGGCTGATAAGGTGCACGAGTTCGAGGGTTTCGGGGGGGAGGGGGTGTGCAAAGTGGGGCACTAGTCTGGAC
>JABFFC010000833.1:0-19503 GCA_013623535.1 Fusarium penzigii
GCCTCCACCCCCACCACCTCCTCCGGACGGAGGTAACGGCGGAGGCGGAGGTGGAAGATTGCCGGCGCTTGGGGGCGGAGGTACAGGACGAGCACTCGGAGGTGGCAGAGGTGGTGCTACTGCATTTGGCACCTTAGGGGGTAAGGGCGGAGGAAGGCTAACGGGCGCCTGGTGAGAGTCGCTAGCTCGTGGTGGGGGAGGAGGAGGAACAGCCCCGCGACTAGGGGTAGGAGGAGGCAACCGCTGACCAGAAAAGGGCGGCGGGACGCCAAACTTGCTGCCTCCGCTATCATTTCTTTGGTGATCAATAGGTGTCTTTGCAGGCCTAGGGGGTGGAGGCGGCCCTGGAGTAGGCGCTGCGGGAACAGCCCTCGGAGGCGGTTGACGTGCAAGCTTGCCAGCATCGGGGAGAGGAGGTGGCACGGCAAACTTGGGTCGGGGAGGTGAGGGTGCTCGTTCGGGCGTGGGTTCCTTCGCAGGCACCTCTGACTTGCCGGATCGTCTTGGTGCAGGCGGAGGAGGAGGACCGCCCTTCCTAGGAGCTGGAGGTGCAGGAGGGCCGTCTGATCCGCGGCCAGCAGGCGGGGGAGGAGGTGGAGGAGCGCGACCGCCTCGTCCCTCGCTTCCGTTCGTAGCAGGAGGTGGAGGCGGTGGAGGGGGACTCGTTGCAGCAGGAGGCGGAGGAGGCGTGGACGCTGGCTGGTTCAGCTTCTGCTGTTCCTCTTTCAGGAAGTCAACAATGAATTCCTGATTTTCCTTAATGAAGTCGTCGGTCAGCCCTTTCTCTTGCAGGTCGGCACCGTAGTGTTCACGCCATTGGGGGTCGAAAGCGTCGAGCAGGGCGAACTCGGATCGTGGCTCATTGGATGAGCTAACGATGTGTTGTTGGAAAGAACTTGAAGGCACTCGGGGAGACTCTGGAGGAGTTGGGGCAGTCGAGGGAGCAGAGGAGTGACGATGTCCGAAGAGACCGCCCAGGAGGCCGTGCTTATGGGTTGGCTGGGCGCCTCCTCCGAACGGTGTTGCTTTTGTCGCTCGGCTGGCGTTCTTCTCACGCTCGTCCATCTTTTTCTTGAATTGCTTGGCTTCCTTTTCGTCAACAAAACTTAGTCCAGCCAGGCATTCCTCGAGCTCGAAGGTATGGAAGAAGGTTCGGTCCTGATTGTAGTGCCAACTGTCGAATATCTCTTGGTCCCAGATGACTCCACGGTTGGAGGGCTGTTGGGGTTAGCACAGCTCTCCATCAATAGCTGCAAAACTCGACGGAAGAAGCATACCGAGATATCAACCATCTTGATCCAATAGGTGTTTCCAACCAAATCATTGGCGAGCACAACGGCTCCTTGTAGCCCAGTATAGGTCCATTTCGAGCGATCGGGGTAAGCAACGAACAGTTTGGCAACGGCCACGGCCTGGATCTTGTTGGTTTGTTTAGGGACGAACCGCTTGACAGTGTCCTTGTCGTCGTCGTTGAGAATGGATGGCATGACGGCGAGCTGTCTTGGCGAGGTAGGAAATGGGGTTCAAGATGAAGTTATATCGCAAGAGTGACTGATTCCAAGCCCTGAGGCCTAGGAGAGGAAAGTTAACGAACTTGTCGTCAGCTGGCGCCTGAGCTGAGGGCGCTGAGAACGAGGGGTTGACGCAATGGAGAAATTGTCTTGGGCCCTAGGCGTCCGCGTCTATCTCTGCGTCTAGACAGTGCCGCTTGGCGCTCGCGTGAGGCAGCGAGATAGTAAAAGACCAAGATGGCGTGGTGGGGGAACCTGCTCTACAGGAGGTATTGACAGAGGTTGATAACGAAGGTATGAAAAGGAATGTCCCGAGCTTCCGGGCTAGAAAGAGGGACCGTCTCAAGTGGCGTAAATGAGGACGGGAAGCCGTCGCATTGAACAAAAGGTCAAGGTCAAGGTCAATGCCAGGGTGACGAAGCGGAATTTAGTAGAAGTCAGGGTCAAGTCAATGGATTGGAAGCAGGTTGAGGAGCAGGACAGTACAGCACGGCACAGCACAGCACAGCATAGCACAGTAATAACGAATGCGCCTTTGGTGCTAGGTAAAGTTTGGGTAAGCCAACTGAACTGCGTCGTCACCAGCCACACAAGTTCGAATCACAGTACGAAAATGTTCTGACAGGCTGGGTTGGGCAATTCCATGGAATTCGAGGTGGAAGTCGCAGAGGACCTCGACTCATTTAGGTAGCACCGCCACTTCAATTTACAGTGGAAGGAAGTCATGGAGCGGGGGGTTCTCTTGGAGCAGGAGCTGGGAGCAGGGACAGGGGGAAATGACAACAAGAGGTTACGTCTCTCTGCAGCTTCTGTACTAAGCTAAGGTGCGTGCTGTAAGAATGAGGGGAACAGATTGCGGTCGAACCTTGCTTTTGTCAGCCAAGACAAATCTTCAAGAACTTCAAGTATTGTCCAAGTGAATAAGTATCTCAGCAGTCATGGAAGCAGTCTGAGTGTCGAGATATTTTTGTTAGTATCCCAATAATTTCTACTGAAACTGAACAAGCCGGGTCCAGCATGGCTGCCGCCTCCAGGCATGCGTTATCAGAAGTCTTTCATAAACTGGGGCTGGGCATCCATCATGTTTAGGTACCCGATTTCCGCTCATAGGGGGGTTGCCTCCAGCTAATTTGCTTGCTCATAATGCTCGGTAATACCAACAAGATGAGTGATAAAGCGGGATCCTACAGGGTCAATATACGGTAAAGACACTGAAACGCGTATCCAAGCATGCCACATCTCTTGATATGGGGACCATGTGGGAAACACGAGCGGAAAAAAGTGACACGTTGAGATAATCCTTGATTGATTTGTATTATGTATTACCAACTATCCTCAGTTGAATAACAGTTTATCATATCCCATGAATAGTCGTACGCTCATACAGTATCTTGCAAATAAGAGGAGGTCTCTTATTTCTTGTTCAGCTGCTCCATCTTGGCCTTGCGGTCCTCCTTGCTTCCCTCTTCTTGGGGCATGTCCTTGGGTACGGCTGGTCCGGGGTGAGCGTTAAAGGCAGAGACCTTGTCCTTGGCCTCGTCCTTGATGGGCTGGATGGAGAACTGCTTCTCGCCCTGTAGGGAGAAATAGACGGTCAGCAACAATTCTTCATCGTCATGGGATGTGACTATATGTTGGCTAAATTCATTCATTGATTCATACCTCGTTCTGCTGGTCCTTGCTCATGCTGGATGGTTGGGGTTGTAAGTGAGGTTTTCTTTGGGTTTTTGATAATGTGTTTTATTGAATTTTTTTCTTGATTCACAAGATTATTGTTTTACTAGAGAGAGATGCAATCCCAGACTTTGGACTTCTTGGTCCTATTTGTACCATCACTTGCGCCGAACAATACCGGTAGTCAGCAGCCTGTATCATGGCTGCGCAGACCGATGACGTCGTCTCCCCTCCTGTAGGACTTGTACACTTTGGAACGGCAAAAACCATACGTAAGACACCTTGTGACGACGTGCAGGAAACGAGATCTAGACTCACTTTAGATCGGAAACTCGCTTGAGGGAGGAAAAATACGGGTAACAACGGTAGTTGCGCAGATAATGTCGGGGCCTGGAATCTGTCAATGAATGTCACAGCAGGCTTTAATTCGGCGATTGGCTGGAGGTGTTAAGGTTGTTAACGAATGGTTTCTTTTTGACGATCTTGCGGAACCTGCAACAGGCCTTGGTGACGTCGGCTTGTCATGTCATGATACAAGTTCAAGGCAGGACAGTATTGCGACGTCTTTTCATGAAAGGGTGTATCGATAAATGTTTGTTTCGTTTTAGATATCAACTTTGGCATGTTGTTCATGTATACTCCTCTCGTTAACCCACCTGTTCTCGCTTCGTGAATCTTGACTCGATACAACAACCTCTCAAGTTCTCGTCGTATAAACCAAGCAGAAAAAAATCTTTCATCTTCTAAGTGAGTCCGAGGCAGCACAAAGGTCACAGAATATCCAGCCCAATAAATATTAATCTATCTGCCTAGAATTTATGGTATTCTGGTTAGATCGACTAAGACTTTTGTAGAAAACCGAGGTCGATCATCATGAGAGTAAATGATGATGTCTCATCTCAATCATTACACTCAGGGTATTAGTGATATGGTTACATATTAGGTAGCCTAGTAGGTTGGAAATCTTCCAGTTGTTGGTCACTGGAATTGAGAGGCTGGCTGCCTAAGTTACAGCGGGCTATCAAGACATGGCCCCACGGTAAGCTGTCCACGGACCATAATCCTGGGCCGACAGCTCTCAACTCCCCACTAACACCAATGCATGCACCTCAGCTTGAGCTTCAACGACATCATTGACGTTTGATTTCCTTCATAAACGACGTTCTTACCGTCGACGACAACTCCCTGGTGATCCGCATGTCGGCCAACAATGCTCCCCAACCAGTGAAGCTATCACTGCCACTTGTACATCACCCAATGCCCTTGCACCGTGAATCGTTGCTGACATCGCTTCAAAGGCATATCAGCAGAACCTATTCCAGGAGCTCCGCGCTGAAGATGAGCTTGTTGTTCTCGCCCGCGGCCTCGGGCTGATGCGCATTGTCACAAACCTTCTTCATTCTTACGATGCAGCGGGGAATAACCTGATAGTTGTTGTTGGCGCTGAGGAACGTGAAAATGGCTGGATTGGTGAGGCGCTGGCTGAACATGCCGCCATCAGCATGTCACCCAAGGCACGGGGCTTAACTGTCGTCAATACGGATTTCCAGAGCGTCGGGGCAAGAGAGAAGATGTATTCTGAGGGTGGTATCTTCAGCATCACCTCCAGAATCCTAGTAGTGGACCTATTGACTAGCTTGTTAAACCCAGAGTCCATAACCGGCATCATCGTCCTACACGCAGATCGCGCTGTCGCAACCTCCCTTGAGGCTTTCATCCTCCGAGTGTATCGGCAAAAGAACAAGGTCGGATTTCTGAAAGCATTCTCTGACAATCCCGATCCATTTGTCACAGGCTTCTCACCTCTAGCAACAATGATGCGGAATCTCTTCTTGCGAAAGACGTCCCTCTGGCCACGCTTTCATGTTACCGTTGCCGAGTCCCTTGAGGGGAAGAAGAAGGCCGAGGTTATTGAACTCGAGGTTCCTATGACGGACTCGATGAGAGATATCCAAAACGCCATCATGGAATGTGTAGAAGTCAGCATTCATGAGCTCAAGAAAGGTAATAGCGGCCTGGAAATGGACGACTGGAACCTCGACAGTGCGCTCCTCAAAAACTTTGATGTCATGGTGCGAAGACAACTGGATCCTAACTGGCATCGAGTGAGCTGGAAGACCCGACAGATTGTCAATGATTTGACGGTTTTAAGGACATTGCTCAACTCTATCTTGACATATGATGCTATTTCATTTCTCCAGCACTTGGACACCATTCATGCTGCCCACTCTCCTCCCCCGGGGTCGACTCGGCAGACTCAGTCGCCCTGGCTATTTTTGGACGCTGCCCAGACGATATTCGATACGGCGCGACGGCGAGTCTATTCAGCAAGTGCAAAGGCGGCTGCTAGAGAGGGTAATATCGATTCTCTAAGACCTGTTCTTGAGGAACTTCCGAAATGGGCATTGCTAGCTGAGGTCCTCGAGGAGATTGATCGCGACTTGTACTTTGAGCCTGCGATACGGGATGATTCAAACGGCACGATTCTGATCATGTGCTCCAACACCGACACTTGCAGACAGCTACGAGACTATCTACAAACAATGCATGTCAAGCCCAAGACGGAGAAGCGTCACAACGAGGAAGGGGGCGGGGATGACGATGACGATGCTCACAAGCCCAGTGCGGCATTCATGATGCGAAGGCGGCTGCGCAACTACCTCAACTGGAAAAGACAGTTTGCACAAGTCAGCGCGACTCTATTTGCCGAGAACCAAAAGGCCATCAACGGCGCCGCTGATTCCCGGTCTGGACTCAGTAGCCCCAGGGGTGGCAGAGCACCGGCAAACAAGCGGAGAAGGATGCGCGGTGGGGGTAATGTCGGCACATCCATGGGGCGAGCTGAGAATGGAAGCATCATGCAATACATTGAGAAGCCGACAGAGGTGGCCGACCTCATGGCTGAGGTCAGACTTACAGAGGAAGAGGCGCAGCAGAAGGAGGAGGTGATTGCGGACCCCCTGGATGATATGGAAGACTACTTTGAGCTATACGATATGCAGGACCTTGTTGTTGTTCATGCGTATGATGGAGATCAGGATGAGCACGTGCTGGAAGAAGTCAAGCCGCGTTACATCATCATGTATGAGCCAGATGCCGCGTTCATTCGTCGAGTCGAAGTGTATCGATCTTCACACAACGATCGAAATGTCAGGGTCTACTTCATGTACTATGGAGGATCGGTTGAGGAGCAGAAATATCTGTCGTCAGTCAGACGGGAGAAGGATGCCTTCACCAAGCTCATCAAGGAGCGTGCAAGCATGTCCCTTGTAATGACGGTCGACTCTCATGGTGCTGAGGACCCTGAGGAGGCGTTTCTACGGACTATCAACACACGCATCGCTGGAGGTGGCAGATTGGCGGCCACTGCCGAGCCACCAAGAGTTGTGGTGGACGTACGTGAATTCCGGTCATCGCTGCCCTCACTCCTCCATGGGCGGTCCATGGTCATTGTGCCGTGCATGCTGACGGTTGGCGATTACATCCTCTCACCTAACATTTGCGTGGAACGAAAATCCGTCAACGATCTGATCTCGTCATTCAAAGATGGTCGGCTGTACAACCAAGCCGAAACTATGTTCCAGCATTACAAAAGCCCGATGCTCTTGATTGAGTTTGATCAGAACAAGTCGTTTACATTGGAACCATTCGCCGACTTTTCGGGCAGTCTGAGCAGTGTCGCTCCCACCAATGCTTCAGACCTGCAGTCTAAACTCGTCCTTCTGACTTTAGCATTCCCCAAACTCCGCATCATCTGGTCTTCGTCGCCATACCAGACAGCCGAGATCTTTGAGTCGCTCAAGACGCAGGAAGAGGAGCCAGATCCGATCGCTGCGGTGAGGGCAGGATTGGACAAGGACGCGCGGGTCGATGAGCAGACGTTCAACCAGGAGCCTCAGGACATGTTGGCCATAGTTCCAGGAGTCACGCCGCAGAATATCAAGAGGTTGGTGTTGGAGACGGAAAACCTTCGTGAGGTGGCCAACATGACGCAGGATGAGTTGGGGCCGTTGGTTGGTAAGACAGCTGGGCGACAGATTCATGGGTTCTTTAACCGAAATGTCATGGAGGAAGATGATTGAGTATGTAATATGTAAAAATGAATTGGCGATTTTTGAGGTTTTTGACATGTATTATTTTGGTTGGATCAAGACGTGTTTTTATACACTATAGCATAGTCGAGTTGCAACCTATTGTTTGTTTTGTCTGGGTGCTCGTCGATTGTTGACAATCAGTCACCTCAGGGAAATAAGTTGTGTAGGTATATAGCAACAAAGGTCACAGCATTCAACACATTTTAGTGATTTGGCAAATTGATGATAAATCGCAATTAAGGATTGGGTATCCTGATGCTAAACGATACAACAAAAGAAACAGTAAAATAAGGGTATAGGTCATAGGTCAAGTCCTCCCTCTCTAGTCAATGCTTATTTCCACCGCCGCATTCATTACTCCTCCGCCGTACCATTATCTCTCTCTATCGGACTTTGGTTGTTCTATACTCTCGCCCTTCTTCCGTGGGCGCGAGTCCTGGCGCGGCCTCCAGAGCTGCCGCAGTAGCCGCAGGTGAGGAATCGGACAATGACGCTGCAGAAGCGGACGACAGCGCTGACGATGCCTTGGATGATGGCGCCGATACCGCTGATGACGGCCATGATACCGTCTCCGATGGCTCGGAGAGCAGACTTGATCTTGGAGGGTGTTAGTTGTTTGTGCTTGGATATATATATATATATATTAGTATTGAAGGTGACTTACACAAGAGATGACGCCGCCCATGATGATGGTTTTGTTATGTGGTTGTGGTTGTGGTTGTGGTTGAAGATAGTAGTTGTGGTAGGGGTGTGAAGACTGAGTTGTCTTTTTGTAATGTGGTTTGTTGTTGTTTGTTTGTTTGTTGTTGTCTGGTCTGTTCCAAATCCAATTCAACTCATCATTACCTTCCCAGCCTTATATAGACCTTTCAAAGAACTATTTCCCCCCCACCTCAATCTAAACCAACCTGATTTTTTGATTTTTTTTCCCTTCCCCAATCACCCAACCCACACCACCGTCATCATTTTCCTAGACCACCCCCCCTAGTAAGAGAATTTCATCTCTTTTCACTGACGTCAATACCATCTCGATCCTTCGTGAAACCTCATGACCAACTCAGACACACCTAAAAAAGATGAAACCCAATGAAAGACCCTTGATCCTTGGAAAATGTGTGGCTGGTGACCCAGTTACCCTTGACTCGCTGAGATTGTGATTGGTGGGAGGGCAGTAGCAATGTGGCTAAATGACGTGTGCGGCTCGCAAGTGTGGCTGATCTCTGGTATTATAAAGTTACAGCAGAAAGAAAATCACCCGTCATAAGGACAAGGGGCGGGAAAAGAAGTGACATTGGACATTGACATTGCTACCAGCGACAGCAAAAGAGAGAGAAAAAACCTGTTCATTATTCCCTGCAGTTACCAAGCAAACCCTTACAAAGTAACTGATTTTCCTTTGGTTTTTTTCTCCGACGTCAGAATCTCCACATCCCTGACTCTTGCTTTCAGCCCTCTCTCCATCTTTGCTGTCCATTTCCCGCTGTCAACTTCGGCTTAAAATTTTATTTTTATTTTAATATTCCAGTTCTTCTTGTTCCTTATCAGGGTTCTTGTCTTGAACTCCCGTCACCGTCATTTCACCAAGTTGTTTAGGCCAAACGGCTACGAGAAGTGGGGGCTTTCTTCCCCCCCGTAAAGGCACCTGAAGGCAGGCCACTGTCAAGGCTCAAGCTACAGAACGCCAAAGCCAGTCAATTCACTGTGACGTCACACGTCATTATGAGATCAATCTTTCTGTCCATGTCATTCGCAAAATTGAAGTTTATGTCACCAAACATTGACGATCTCCGAATTATATCCCCCCTCCCCTTTTTTGCATCACTTTTACAGTCAAGTAAACCGAGATTCGAAAGCAAGGATGGAATAACCGGTAATATTCCTTTCAGATCCGAACGGATGACCTCGTTGGGTAATGAACACTTCCCAAAATGTCATCCCGCTATCATGGGTTTTCCCCAAGTCATGTTGATCACCATGTTTGATAACCCTTTCTTGCTACACCGTCCCCGACTTCTAATCTCTTTTGAGTTGAGTATGATTAATTCATTACTGTGATCTAATAGCGAGTAAGAGTGAAAAGGTATCAAGCACAATAATCCTACTTCGTACACGTGGCAGCCTATGCCATCTAGATAATCCCTTCATAAACGCCCAGTCCATGTATCATAAAACACCATATTCAAACATGCTCACCTGTGAGGACTTCGTATCCATACCTCATACTCATAGCCACTTTTTCTTCGTTGATAGAGATTTCTGCATATTGATGCGTCGTAGCATCTCGCGGTTCCGTGAGTCGAGAAGCCCTAGAGCACTGCGGTCATCCGCAAAGGATGGCTGACCTCGTGAAAGGTACGGTCGCTCGTTATCCGTCATCTTGATACGCTGCACTCGTCGCAGCTTGATAAGACCCCACCAGCAGACAATAAGGGAGAACAGGATCGATGTTCCTGTAACACCAGCAAAGCCCCAGTTGGTCTCTTCGATAAAGTTCTCCAGGTTCATGCCGTAGAGGCCTGCAAGGAACGTTCCCATGGCCAAGCCTAGTGTACCTACACTGAACTTGATTTCAAGCAACATAAGCGCGTTGCGGTTTGCGTCAAGAATTGCACGGACACTGGCATCCATGTCAGTAAAGGGGGTGTGATTCACCAATAGAATCGTAGATGGCACTTACATCTCTTCCGTGTTTCGGATCCCTGACACCAGGTTACCGGCCTCCTGTACGATCTCATCCGTGAGCTTGTGGTATGATTCGAGGAGCATCTCAACTTCCGTGTGGTCGTCCATGCCCCTGTAGAGATCATGCGCCTTTTCCGTCAGGTACATGGCTGCAAGATCATCGTCCGCTTCCAGGAGGTCTTCGATGGCGTCTCGCACGAGCTTGACCTTTTGCTCAAAGGTGCTCACTCTCTTGGACAGAATAAGGAGTACCCGTAGCTTCTGTCGGTCGATATCGTCTTCGAGCTCGCTCAGGATATGCATGACGGGCTCACGGACGGCTTCAAAGTCGGCCTCCAGCTCCGACGTCACCGATGTCAAGACGGCTTCCAGGGCACGGAACTCGTACGGTAGTGAGCCTGTTGTCTGCGAACCCTTTTGTTGGAGTTTTCCTTGTAGATCGTACATGAAAGCGGATTGCGGGTATGACGTCTTGGAGCCGTAGATATCGAAGAGGAGGACTCGGTCGTGCTTGATCAGGACTTTAAGATGTAGTAAGTTGAGAAGAATTGTAGATGGCCGGATGAGGATGTGCGGCAGATTCGAGGAATCAATCTTTCGAAGATCTCGGGGCAACAGTCCGTACTATCAGACGCACAGGTCAGCGAAGGTATGCTTTGGATAGGCTCATGTATGCGTACTTTTGCGATGAGTTCGGTCTTTTTGAACTCTCCGTCCACCAAAATGACGTTACCATGTTCGTCCACTTCTGTGCACCGCAGCCGTGGCTCAGATGCAGCTTTGGCAGCCAGTGACCGACGGCTGCTAAACATGGAGGTGTTGTCGAAATCTTCATGGTTCGGAAGGTCGTCTGGCTTCAATCCTTTCCCTGCAGAATCTCCTCTCAACATCCTGTCCTGCCATGCCGTCTCCGACTCTTTCTTGGAACGACCCCATCCGAACCAACTGCGCAAGTCGCGTGTCGTGCTAAAGGTGTTCTTGGTGGTGGCGAGCTGGTCCTTGTTGGTTCGAAATTTTCTTAAGAGCGGTTCGAGATCCAGGAGGGACGCCTTGAGAGTTGCAGTACGTCGTTCGCATGTGGCAGCCAACAGTCTTGACTGCTTTCGAACAGCTGGGTGTGAGGCCCTCGCCCGACGGCAGCTGGCCGAGGGTACTGTTACACTTGAGCCATGACTGGTGTTGGAGAAAGCTCGTCGAGATTGAGAGTATAAAAATCGAAGCAGGGTGCGAGAAGGCGCCGGGAGTGGCAGGGCGGACTGCATCGCTGAGGGAAGCACGGATGAATCTGTTCGGTTTACGCAGGCATTTGTGAGGTGATAGAGTAATAAATCGAAGGATTTTCTGGGAGCTCTTGTTCAGGTCGTCGATGATAGCTCACAAGTAGGGGCAAAAAAAGTCACTGCTAGTACGTTGTAAGAAGGCTGCCCACTGTTGGTCTCATCTTAGTCATCGGCCTTGATCCTAAATAATATCGCGCTAGGCCCGGTGCATTGGAAAACAGTGGCTCTCGACTACTTTAAGCCACTGTAGAACCGGGGGTTGCAAAATGATGATGATGTTGTTGTTCACTATGTCTACTGTAATCAACGACAAGACGACCGAGTAAGTTGGTGTGTTCGATCAGAATTCACCAGTTCCAAACCGTGGAAAGTATCTATCAATTCTTTTCCACCCAAGCAAAGTTATTCACAAATTTAGTCGAATGCAATGCAACCTTCGGAAATTCGGGGTCTTTTTTGGTACCCACAATTTCACATGTCGGCAACTCAATTCAACCCCGCTACAAACTACAAACTACAGACACTTACAGTGGCATCAACGCCTTCTACTTCTGATACTTCCAATCATTCTATTTCAATTCATCAACGCCGTCCAATCTTATCAACTTCTTCTTACTCAATTGTTTCGAGTTGGATATCTATTCCATCTCTTCTTAAATCCATTCTCTTCTTATATATGCAAACAGAATGGATTCATAAATATAAAACAGAGGATTCGGATTCGCCTACTGAAGACATAACGCAAAAATAGGGACAATAGACTCTCATCCATAACAAGTTCAAGTTCAAGTCCAAGTCCATCCACAGACACTTTGTGTAACAGGTTCATCAACTCGGGTTTCACAACCCGAATTGGAACTCTCACTCTCTCGTCTCGTCTCGTCTCTTCTCATGACACTCACACCAGTTCGTATCCGAGGCAAGAGAAAAGCCTTTGTCAAGTCACTCCCCACCATGACCACAGATAAACACGTCGACAATACAACCATTGACCGCAATCCAAAGAAGTTAAAACGACCGCTGACCAGTGTTCTCGCTTCTCGCTCCTCACGTCCACGTACAAAATTACAAGCCTTCCCCGCGGAAATTCTTGAGAGTATTTTCCTCTACAGCGGCAACCTCGCACTACCACGGTCATCACCAGATATTGGTGCAAAGCTCTCAGGCCGAGCTACGCTCCTAAGATTCTTCCTATGGGCTTTCCATGACACCTGGGATGACTGGTTTGGAAGTCCTGTTGACGAGGGACCTGCTGACTTGTGCAGAGGAGATCCTGCATTACAGGTTCGTCTTCCTTCTTTTACTCCCCCCTTTATAATACACCAGAGGTTGATCTGATAACCCCTTTTCAGTCGGCTGTTTTAGCGCTACCTTGGGTCGATATCGACTTCATCTTGCAGGCGCAGCAGGTATGGGCAGATACATATGCCAGAGGTCGCACTTACATGCATTCCGTATCAAGTGCTAGCTCGGATTCAGACAGCCACGGGCATAGTCATGAGCCAAACGACGGCCAGTTCAATGCTCGTCGCTGCTTCGAAGTTGACTACCAGAGAGCTCTCACCTGGGACCCTTTTTCCGCTGAGGATCACAGATGGGGCACTCACGAAGTCCATCCAGACGTTCGAGTCCCCGTCAAGCTCATTACCGGGCCATGGAACGAGGAGCAGCAACGCCGTGTCTTTTGGCTCGCTCGTGCCGGTGCGTTAAGTTTTACCTTCGAGGACTGGGTACCTTGGGAAGACTGTCTAGATGCGCTTCACAACGCCTTTGTTGACGCGGAGGTACCCAATGTTCTTCTGAGCAACTGTCTTCATCCTTCATGGATATGTGTCAATCTTCCAAAGGACATCATCCGAAATGAGGTACGGCGCATCCAGCAGCGTCTCCAGTGGGGAGGAGACGGTGTAAATGAGAAGGCACTCCTGCGCGAGGTCCTTGTGTGGCTGGACAGAAACCAGTACACAGAGTAAGCATCCAAGCGTTCTTATTTATCGCGTCTAGCACATAGGCTTGGGCACGATCACTCGCCAACTTTGTGTCTCTATTAAACAGTGTACACTCATACACCCTGGCGTATTGTCGAGAACCGGATAAGCACGTCTTTCGGTCTGCCTAACGTAGCTCGCCGATGTGACTAACCCGGCCACTATGGAACCGGTTTGTCTGATGGTGAGAGGGGATTCTTGTCAGCTCCTTGTCTTGTTTATCCGATGAGGTATTACTGTCCTTGGCTAGCAAATCTCTGCAACAGCCTAGCATGTGCGTAGGGTGTCGCAGCATGACGGCAACAGAGAGTGTCAGGTATGGAATGAGGACATGAGTAGTTAGTAGGGGCAGCTATACAACACACTACATTTAGTTGAACAACACAGCAATCCCATGCAAAATGCTAGCCATAATATCAGTACACGGAGTTGAGGCAAATATATCGTAGATATCCTGAAATATAAATATATATTACTTTGGTAATTTAACAGGTAATGTTTGGTAAGTTAGTAGGGTTCAAGGGGCGGCGGTACCCCCTAGGAGAGGACTCTATCTGATTTTGTTTGAGAGATACTTGAGATATAACGCGGTGTGGTGTGTAATTCAACATGGTGTGTCATATAGTTGGTCATAATCAATATTGTATTATACAGAGTGTGCACAAGTGTAGTGTAGATGATGAAGAGATCTCGTGACTCCCTCCGGTTGCACAAGATCTGTAAAAACACATTGATACGGACCTGACAAGTTAAGCGAGCAGCAAGAATCAAGAATCAAACAGACGACTTGGATAGGGATGAGTCACTCCAACTCGAGACCTAACTTACCTGATATCAAAGAAATTGCCGTAAGTTCGCTCCGGCTGCCTCTTTTATGAACCTTGACAGTCATCGATGCCTAACCTCACATTACTTACCGCAACACTTACCATTATCCACTGCATCTCGTTACAAACACACACACACACACACACACACACATCCATCAAAGGATTATTCCATATGTCCTTGTTTACCCAACCACGAGGCCACCAGGTTGTCTGTCCAAAGTGTTGCAACACAGCCGCCCATGAAGGTGCCCACACACACAACCCATCGCCACCAACTTTCCCAATTCGGCAAGTCCCTCAGATTCAGGAAGTCTTCTTGTAAACCCCCCCTCGTAATGACTCACACACCGTGAGATTTTTTAGATTTTTTTTCAATCTTTACTCCTTGTCGTGCAGGCCAGTTGATAGGTCCAAAACAGACTTCATTGTTGAGGGGGAGAAAAGGGGAGAAAAAACCAAGTTCTCGGGAAACGCTCCGATATGTGTGACAAGTCGTTCCGAAGGATTCCGATAACAGGAGACAACAAGAGACAAATTAACGATGGATGCATGTGTCGTGATCAAGAAAACACGTGTGTGCATGTAAGAAATTGGGTGAAAACCAGTGCTTCCATTAGGCTTCCAGATCGACGAGCGTTAAAGACCCCAGAGGGTTGTTGACCAGGGGGGTTGCAATTTTTCCCGATCAACAGATCTCACGACATTGGTAGTAAGTAGGTAGTAGGTAACAGCAGCAGCGGTAGTTCACAAGGGTCCGAGATAATCATAGTTGTTCCAGCATAATGCTTTTTGATTTCATGCTTTGTCGTGACTTTTCCCCCTTCATAGCTGTTCCTCCTGATCCCCTCTCTTCCCACTCACCGTGTCGTCGTTTTCACGACAAGGATCAGAAGCAGAGGACCAAGAATCCCACCAACAAAAGGGTTTCCACTATCGCGAGGACTGTTTCAAGCTAGCTATTAGATTTCGCCATATAGCGTCGTCGCTCTCTTCAATTCAGATCATTCTCTGGGAGAAGGCTCCATTCCAGGCAAAGAATCCGCTTTTTCCGAAGTCTTTCAACAAGATTGTTTGAGAAAAAGGAAAACATCTCATCTGACTATTGTAGAATTCCCAAAAGTCCGCCTTTGACGAGGTCGAGTGGATTGGGAGTTTGTCTTTCAATTCAAGCCTTTCTTTTGGCGGTTCATGTTGTGTCGCAAGAACATCATGTTGGTATTTTCATGGTCGTTGTCGATATAAATGAAAAATACAAGAAAAAGGTAGAATAAACTCCGGCCGATGCAAAGAAATCGATATGCCTTGTATAGTGCATGCTCCGACGCCGAATGACCTTGTCCTTGACCTTGTAATGCTTCGGTAGTCGTCGAGCTTCTCGTCCGATCATTGTCGAAGGGCGAACCAAACCAATTACTCCTCCCTATTTCCATGCTTTCCTTTCCCACTCCAAGCAGGGCCTCTTAGGCCTCTGCTTTCATCGCCCTTTCGGACCATGCCACAGAGGCTTGCAAGAACCCATACTCCAAAAGATCTAAACAAAGCTCAAAACAACAATGTGTCTTAGTCGTACAATATTCACAAATATTCATTCACCTCCCGAACCCCCCGTGCTCCTGTTAAATGACTTTCGCCGCCGTCAGGTGTCTTCCCACTACCTGATCCCAAAGATTGTTTGATTGTATGCAGCAACAACACGCTTTTCGGCCCAAGTCTTGAGTCTTATCTAACGCTTCATCAACGATGACAAAATTCTCAAGTTCTTGGTATCACGGGCCGTTTTTGTCGAGAAAACGCCAGACTGTCCAATATTCCATGACTTTCAAGAAAGGAAATGATATAAATTTGACATTAATCTTTAATTAAAAAGGCTTAATGCTGAGTTTGTCGATGTTCGACGGGTATCGAGTTGGTGCGGTATTAAAGTGAACCAACTAATTATTATATCGAGAGCAGGCTTAGTTCAAGATACCTTCCCACATACCAGGGCCACGAAAGCTCATGGATGGGTGGATGGTGTCATAGCCTTTGGCAGCTTCGGTTGAGCAGCAGACTCGCTTGCCATTTCCAGGGTAGTTGGCACGAACAGAGAACTGAATGTTCGAGTCCGAGACAAAACCGTGAGAGCGGACCAGAGTATCTGGCCAGCCAGGGCGAGTTGAGCGGCTGCCAAGGATATCACGAACGTTATCCTGCAGGGAGTTGTCCATGGACGCAGTACGGCTTCGCTTAATGCCAGTCCTGACGGGAGCCGTGGGCGTGGCCTCATTAGATGCACGGTAGCACTGGAGCTCCTGGAGAGCACGGGCAGCATCTGTTGCAGCATCGCGCGACATGTCAATATCCTGCTCTTGTCTTGCCAGAGGAGTCTCCAGACAGAGGTCCCCGAGCTTACCAACCGGGCCGGCGTAAGACTCAGGAGAGGACGTGTAGCAACGCTCATCGTAGACTTCAGGAACAGATGGGATCGTGGGTTTCTGGCTCAATCTGTCGTTGCACAGCTTGGCCGCTCGGAATCGCGACTGCGTACCCAGCTTGGAGGAGCTAGAGGTCGCGCTAACAAGCGATGAAGCAGATGAAACGGAAGATGAGCGAGAAGAGTCGGAAACCATCGATTCGGGAGAAGAGGCCGTTGAGACTGAGCGAGCGAGAGAGGATCGTCGTGTGAGGGTACAAGGCTGTGGCGACGATGTCATGGAGACAGGCAGGCGATCGAGGTACTGAGTGGCGTTTGAGTTGCTGGCTTGAGCCATGGCCAAACCCATGGCACTGCTTCGGCCGAGCATGTGAGAAGCAGCACTCACGGCAGGAGTGCAGAGTCCACTGCTCTGGGGAGTCAGGCGGGGAGTTGGCAACATGCCCAGGACTGGGGCCACACGGCCAGAAGGATACACCTTTGGAGTCGAGGTCTCGACAGCCATGGGTGTTGAGCAAGGCTTGACAATGGGGGTGGCGTCAGGGGAATCGTAGCCAGCTTCCTTGGGGAAGTTGAGAATGCTGCGGGGAGAAAGCGCAGAAAGATCACTGGGTCGAGCTGAAGGGACCAGTCCGGAAAGGTTGGTGAGTTCAGGGTTGAGACCCATGATGATTCGCTTCCAGTCTGCGACTTGTCGGCTAACCGTTTGCGAGACACCGCCGGGTGAGGGGGGACCCGGCTGGGGTGTGTACTTGAGCACAATATCAGTCCAGCGCTGGAAAACTTCATCAGCAATGTGAAGTTTCCAGTTGACAGCAAGCAGGAAGGCAATCTCGTTCTGATTAATCTCCTGAGTGTTAAGACCCGAGATCTTGCTCCAAGCACGGGCAGAGTAGTTTCGATCCTGGAGATACTTGGAAGCCAGAATCAGAGCAGCCAGGAACATGCGACGACCACACTGGAGGGCACGATCGGCATGTCGGTCATCAGGCTGCTCAGTTGTGAAGTTATACTTGGGAACATGAGGCTTAATAAGGATTAGGTAGTAAAGAGCGACCTGGAGGGTAGAGTAGCTCGTGCGTGAACGACGCAGAGTCTCCTGGATAAAGGTGCGCAGAGGCAAAACAGCTTTGCTTCCGAGCTCACTTCGGCATACTACTGAGGAAAGGGGCCAGATAGCCTCAACAATCTGAGTGGAGGAATCTAGAATCAAGGCTAAGTAGGGGAACATGGAATAAGAGTGTCAACAATAAAACATACCGACAAGACTGTCCACAAAATTCACTTTGCGATCAGACTGTCGCACCAGGGCAGGAGGGCAAGCAGCGCGGTTGCTGTTGGAAGTGCGTCGAGCATTCTGGCGCAACTCTGGAGGAACGACATCTGATTGGGTCCTTTGAAGACATCGCTGGTAGTTGAAAGCACTGTCGGCAGCAGCACTTTTTGTAAAGTAAGAGTTAGAGTCCAGGTCAGAGGATTGGCTGGAGATGGTGGTATCGTCGGAGGACTGAGAGGCGGTGTCGGACCAAACAGAAGCAGCCGATGTAGAAGCGGATGAGGATAGTGACGAGTTGTAAGGGGCGTATCGTGAGGAGAGGATGGAGGCAGGCGAGAGTGGCGCGTCGCACTGCATCTTGATGGTTGTGTTGTATGTATTGAGATGGCTTAAATAGGTGATTAAGCCACGATGGTATCCAGTCGCCGTCAGGCTAGGTCAACCAATAAAATCGTTGGTTGATGGATTGAGCAAATTCGCAAAATATCCGAGCTGGTAACTATATGCTCCGCAACAGCATGTAAGTGCTGCAGAAGCAAATCCGTGGGTGTAAGAGCAGGCTGCGTCTAGACAAGGATGTCGAGAAGCGACTTGATAGCACAAACGAAAGAACCGGAAGACGAAGCGGAGACGGCGACTGAGGGAAGGTATTTTTGGACAACAGGCATTTCGGCAATGCTTTGAATTTCAGATGAAATGGAAAGCAAATGGTAGACCTAGGACGAGGCTACCATTGAAGTAAATGTATCAACAGCAAGTATCGGTATTCGGTGGGTTGGGTTGTCGGTGGTTGATCGTTTATCGGAAGAATAGGCGACAGTTGAGGTGTTGATTGAAATGCAGGTACAAAAAGAAAAAAAGACAGACGAGATGTGGCTGCCGTAATGGATGATGTGAGGGATTATGGAGGATTTATTAGAATGGCCAGAAGATGACTCTTGTTTCTAACGTGGCCTAAGGGGGCGAGACGTGGAGGCGTGGAGGCGTGAAAATGCGAGGCGTGAGGCGTTGTGATGAGTGACAATCCGGCGTGGTTGACCTGTGACTCGTTTTTGCACGGTGGCAAAACCCGACAAAGACCGCGGGGCGAGTGGCCAGTGCTACCAAATGGCGATCTCGGAGGGAGCGTGAGTGCGTGTTAGGCGTGTGTTGGGGGTGGAAGCCTGGTGCTATTCGGGTAGAGGAGGATGACTAACAGCACGCCGGACAGTGGGTGTGGCGAAGGCAAACAGGTACCGGCTGGAGCCTGGGCTAAGGGGATTTGATGACAAGTAATGGAAGAACTGGGGGAGACGATGGGAAAATGACAAGGAAAGTGTCAGTGTGACTGAATGTGAGAATTAAGTGAGTTTGTTAAGTGAAAGGAGAAGGTGATGAAATGACAATTGAGGCAAAAAGAGATAGAGTTTGTGTGATAAGAGGAAAACGAGGAAGTGAGTTCGCGGGAAGTGAGTAACACTCAAACAAGACAGCGAGTCCGGAGCGGTTTTACACAGGCGAGTCACTAAAGAACCAGAGGTTAGAGGCAGGAAAAAACAAGTCACCTCACAAGAACAGTCTCGAGGACAGGTTGTGTGGTGCAAGTGCAGCCAGGGCGAATGACTGGACGAGGTTGCTGAACTGGCGTGGTGCAGCTGGGCTGTGAGTTGATTCCTTTGCCTAGAAGGCTGATCGACCAAAGTCAAAGGGGCCAAGGGGCAAGGTTGGTCCCTAAAACTTTCGGGGTGTTTTTGGGGCTGGGCTGGGCTGGGCTGG